>JAUKNM010000047.1:277500-338559 GCA_030765045.1 Tenodera sinensis
ATTCTTCTGTTCTTCGAGTATGAATAGAAATGTAATACTTGTATTGAGTCTCTTACTGTCCGTATGAGAATCTGACTATTCGCAATGAAAGGCAACACATGTATGAACATTCAAACGTGTTACAATAAAATAATATTGTCCTATTATAATTTTTAAAGCCTCTTTAGGATAATTACTTTTTACTTTCTCTACTACATACACTAAAAAGAGGAAGTATTGTATTCCAACCAAGAATTTGATGTCGAAATTTCACCGGAAATATATGTTCTGGGGCCCCCTGAATAAAAAAGCGTTTTAGAAAAACTCGCGCGTGCGTCTGTGTGTGTGTGTGTGTGTGTGTGTGTGTAGGTGTGTGTGGGTGTGTGGGTGTGTGGGTGTGTGTGTCTGTGTGTGTTTGTGTTTGTGTGTGTGTATGTGTGTGTGTGTGTGTGTGTGTGTGTGTGTGTGTGTGTGTGTGTGTGTGTGTGTGTGTGTGTGTGTGTGTGTGTGTGGGAAATAGGAAATGAGACTGGGGTGACTCGCGTAGGAAATAGTCACCACATGGGGGTGTTAGTGTCTTCCATGTTTATTAAGGCAGTATTAGACATTTATCATGCTAACACGTAAGTATTGAGCGCCTCTTTTGGGAAGTCGTAGTACTTTGTGCTATTATTTGGTTTCAACGTTTTGTGAACTGTTTACAGCAGGTCAACCGTTAGATTGAAAATTGCTCTTATTGACACGGTCAGCTTACAGCCAACAGACAGCTTCAGACCAATGGCAATACATAACCTTCCAGCCTAAGTCATCAGATGTGAGGAGAAGCAAAAGTAAACAATACTCTGTGCATTGCATATGATGGTCGTACTTTGCCAGTTTAAAACAAACGCACAACATTGCTCTCAAAATGGAAAAAGGAAGGGGAAAGAAAAAGAAGGGAAAAAGGCTCGTCTCCTCTGCAGGTTTGAACTCGGTTTCTCGGCCTTATTACCTCCACAGTCAATTGCCATAACCGCGTGGCCAAAGCACACGTTTGCCAGCTGTACTTTAATTCTGTAGCCACTTGCCACAGCCTGTTTCCCATTGCAGTGGCGTGCACAGTGGCGTGCAGCCACATGTTAAGTCTCCAATTTAAGCGCTTTTGGTAACGCTACAATTTAGAAATGCTTCTTCCGAGAGACAGCAGACAGTCTTTACTGAGTTTCTTTCTGGTTATGGTTTATTGGACACAATTTATAATTACTTTGAATACGTATAACTTATCAACTTGACCTCGTAGACCATTGGTTTCCTATCTTAAATTGATTGTCCATGAACCCTCTATTACCAGTAAAATTCGTGCGGTATTATTCATTTACATCCTGTATTGTTTAAATTATTTTAAATAGTTTCTTTATATACGTGTTGGTTTATGTGACCTTGCTCTATCCTGGAAGAGCCTGTGGGTAGGAATTAGTTGAAAGGGGCAGATATTTACGAGTAGTTAGGGAATTAAAGAGTAAAAGGAGAGATGTCGCAAATTTGTGTGATTTTTTATTTATTTATTTATTTATTTATTTATTTATTTATTTATTTATTTATTTATTTATTTATTTATTTATTTATTTATTTATTTATTTATTTATTTATTTATTTATTTATTTATTTATTTATTTATTTATTTATTTATTTATTTATTTATTTATTTATTTATTTATTTATTTATTTATTTATTTATTTATTTATTTATTTATTTATTTATTTATTTATTTATTTATTTATTTATTTATTTATTTATTTATTTATTTATTTATTTATTTATTTATTTATTTATTTATTTATTTATTTATTTATTTATTTATTTATTTATTTATTTATTTATTTATTTATTTATTTATTTATTTATTTATTTATTTATTTATTTATTTATTTATTTATTTATTTATTTATTTATTTATTTATTTATTTATTTATTTATTTATTTATTTATTTATTTATTTATTTATTTATTTATTTATTTATTTATTTATTTATTTATTTATTTATTTATTTATTTATTTATTTATTTATTTATTTATTTATTTATTTATTTATTTATTTATTTATTTATTTATTTATTTATTTATTTATTTATTTATTTATTTATTTATTTATTTATTTATTTATTTATTTATTTATTTATTTATTTATTTATTTATTTATTTATTTATTTATTTATTTATTTATTTATTTATTTATTTATTTATTTATTTATTTATTTATTTATTTATTTATTTATTTATTTATTTATTTATTTATTTATTTATTTATTTATTTATTTATTTATTTATTTATTTATTTATTTATTTATTTATTTATTTATTTATTTATTTATTTATTTATTTATTTATTTATTTATTTATTTATTTATTTATTTATTTATTTATTTATTTATTTATTTATTTATTTATTTATTTATTTATTTATTTATTTATTTATTTATTTATTTATTTATTTATTTATTTATTTATTTATTTATTTATTTATTTATTTATTTATTTATTTATTTATTTATTTATTTATTTATTTATTTATTTATTTATTTATTTATTTATTTATTTATTTATTTATTTATTTATTTATTTATTTATTTATTTATTTATTTATTTATTTATTTATTTATTTATTTATTTATTTATTTATTTATTTATTTATTTATTTATTTATTTATTTATTTATTTATTTATTTATTTATTTATTTATTTATTTATTTATTTATTTATTTATTTATTTATTTATTTATTTATTTATTTATTTATTTATTTATTTATTTATTTATTTATTTATTTATTTATTTATTTATTTATTTATTTATTTATTTATTTATTTATTTATTTATTTATTTATTTATTTATTTATTTATTTATTTATTTATTTATTTATTTATTTATTTATTTATTTATTTATTTATTTATTTATTTATTTATTTATTTATTTATTTATTTATTTATTTATTTATTTATTTATTTATTTATTTATTTATTTATTTATTTATTTATTTATTTATTTATTTATTTATTTATTTATTTATTTATTTATTTATTTATTTATTTATTTATTTATTTATTTATTTATTTATTTATTTATTTATTTATTTATTTATTTATTTATTTATTTATTTATTTATTTATTTATTTATTTATTTATTTATTTATTTATTTATTTATTTATTTATTTATTTATTTATTTATTTATTTATTTATTTATTTATTTATTTATTTATTTATTTATTTATTTATTTTTTAATTTTTGTGAAGTGAAACAATTTGAAGATATCCTTTGGTATTTGTGAGAATTTTGCAATAGACCGTTCTCAAATGGGCGGTCGTTATTCATTTTTTATCTCTTACTCATGCAAAGAGAACGGAATTTCAAATTCGTCATACAGCGACCACTGTTAATACATTTGACTATAGCTAAAAGCCAACTATATTCCCCCTGCACTTACGAGAAAGTTAGCAATAAAAATTTCTAAAAATGTTTATCTCGATTAACATGAAGCAGATAAAGATTGTTTGTGCAAGAGTAGGGTCATGTGAGTGAAACACATGCGATTTTTCTATTAGGTATACTATGTATAGTAAGTAGTGTAAGCAAAGCATTCTGCCCAAAAATTCGATGTTGAGACATCACCGGAAATATATGCTTTGGGACCCCCTGAAGCCAAAAGTCATTTTTAAAAGGTCCGCGCTGCTCCGTGAGCAGCATAACCCTAAAATGAATATACCTTAAAAATCAGACTTGGTGTTTAAATTTAGCATTTTCCAAGTTTACCACCAACGTTTTCAGAAAACTTCCACCGTTCTAAGCTAACCTTTACATCCAACATTTTTCAAAATCTTTTATTTTCTCAAAAACAGCTATAACGACTTTTGCTAAAATAACATAGTTTAATATATTTTCATGAAAAATGAAATGTATATTTGAATTTTCTGGAATAGCCTCAGAACTAAACTACACTAAACCCCAACACGACAGGGGCCAAGGCCTACCACCCAGCCGCTGCGTCCCCCACCTCTGCCCACTACAGGCGTGAGGTGCAGTATTGGAGGGTGGGACGTGGTCAGCGCCCCGAGCCCTCCCGGCCCGTTATGCGGTCTTCTAGACCTGGGGCCGCTACTTCTCTATCAAGTAGCTCCTCAGTTGGTCCCCCCGGGACCTAACGAGGCTGAGTGCACCCCGTGCCAGACCTCCCAGAGGGTATAAAATCCCCATGCTGGTACCGGGGATCGAACCCGGGTCCTCCGCGCCAAAGGCAAGCGCGCTACCAACTGCGCTACGGAGGCGGTCATAGCCTCAGAAGCCCTCTTCAATCTGAACGACTTTTGCATAACTGGTAAACCGTATTGTGACAGACAGAGTCTTACCACACGAAAATGTAGAACTCGTTAAAAAGCACAGTGTATGTCAATTTTTCTGTTTTCGTTTTATATGAAGTTAGCCATTTCCGAAATATTGCCTGTAATTGGTTTGCGTTTTAGAATACTTATACTTTTCTCAAATAGGAACTCTTTATTTGTTATTTTTTCCCTGTTGACTGTGGAAAGAAACGAAATTTTCAAACCATTACATAACGACCTGTTCTTTAGAGATTTGACTATCGCTTAAAGAAAACCATGTTCCTCATAATCCCGTTGTAACTACAAGTAATATGCAATAAAGGAATTTTTGTAAATACTTATTTCAATTGAGATTAAGACTGATCGAAGAATAGGCGTTTGTACGTATAGTTTGTACAAGAGTGTACAGCAGCGATGTCCAACCTTGTCTCTTTGGAGACGCTTACGTAATTAGTGACTGTTACTCGCTCCGCTCTTTCAGTCAGAGGCTGCTTGCAACGTGCACAACCAGAACCAGACAGTCAGTATCCAGTGACGGACACAAACAGGCAATTCCATGTCAGTTTCTAAGTCATAACTTGAATTTTGTGGAAATCTCCTCAGAAGACCTCTTCATTTTGGACAACTTTTGCATAAATGGTAAACAGTAAGAGACAAATTCTTACTAAATAAAAAAATGTGGATCTCCTTAAAACACAATTTATGTGAAATACCTTATTTTTTGTTTTTGAGTGAACCATTTCCAAGATACTCTTTATCATTTGTGTGAATTTCCCAATACTTATGTTTTTCTCAAATAGGAATATGTTATTTGTTTTTTATCTCTTGGCCTTGCAAAGGGAACGGAATTAAAACAGGCACGCATGGCAACTAGCTCTTAAAACATTTTGCTATCGCTTAAAGCCTACTGTATTCCCATATTCCCCTTGTACGTACAAGAAAATTAGCGATAAGATAATTTGTGAAAACGATTACGTCGATTAAAATGTAGTATATAGAGAAATAAGCATTTGTAAGGATAGCTTGTATAAGAGTGAGTATGACCGCCTCCGTAGCGCAGTTGGTAGCGCGCTTGCCTCTAGCACGGAGGACCCGGGTTCGATCCCCAGTACTAGCATGGGGATTTTTCTCCCACTGGGAGGTCTGGCACGGGGTGCATTCATCCTCGTAAATTCCGGGGGGACCAATTGAGGGGACTACTTGATGGAAAAGTAGTGGCCCCAGGTCGCGAAGGCCGCATAACTGGCCGGGAGGGCTCGGGGCGCTGACCACGTCCCACCCTCCAGTACTGCATCCCACCAATGACGCCTGTAGTGGGCAGAGGTGGAAGATACAGCTGCTGGGCGGTAAGGCTTGGCCCTTCCTGGGCTGTTGCGCTAGGGGGCTGGGGTTAAGAGTGAGTATAGATCTACATAATTGTATTTGCGAACAGGGTTTCTCCAAACTGCACTATACTAAAAGTCTGAACAGATGTTTATCACATAAGATTTGGAAGTTACTTCCATGAATCAAACGCAACGTACATAAAACAAAACCGCCACTGTGATACAGTACAGTCTGCCAATGTTTTTAGTTAAATAATATCTATATAATAGCTCTCTAGTTAATACCCAGGAGCATGCCGTTGATGAATTTGTCATGTAAACAACATAGAAGAGGCCGCAAGATAGAAGCTAGGTGTGTGATGACCTCTACGATGTACTGCCTGGTAATATTTCATATCAGCGCTGTGTTGATTTTAAACAACAGCATGCTGATACGCCCATGTTGATTATGCGGCTAGTTTAGCCCACTTGGTAGTCTTCAAGTGGTCAATAAACTGGGCAACATTTCAATGCGACCAGCTGGTTGCCTCGCGCACGCTTCTCACCAATTTACAGTGAGTGTAAAAAGTGATCGCACACATAGGACATTACATTAAATACCTGGAGGAATAGGAATGGAATGTTGGGATAAATATTGAAATACTTCAATCATGTTCAGTGATACATATGTTGTATTGGTTATACTCTATATCATAAAATATAAGCAAATAAATTAATATTCTCTCCCTTATATAAACAAATGCTATTATTTCTCACAAAAACTGATCGTACACCTACAATTGAGTAACATTTTTATAAATAAATACCATCATTCAATATTTTGTAGGTTTCCCTTTTGCTTGCGTAACTGCCACCAGTCTCTGTGGCATTGATTCTGTTAGCTGTATTATTGTCTTTGGCTCAATAAAAGCCCATTCTATCTGAAGTGCCTATCTCAAACTGGAAAAGGTGTAATTTCTAATTTTCTGTTCCAAAATAGACCACAGGTGTTTTATAGGGTTAATATCTGCTGACTGAGATGGTGTATGAGTTGCTTTGGCGTGTCGTGAAGCAGTCACAAGCGAGTACGTATTTCCAGCTGTATGTTTGGGGTCATTGTCCTGCTGGAAATTAAAGCTCTTCTCAAGACCTAGTTTCTGAGCACTAGTATGAAGATTTTGCTTTAAAATGCTGATATACATTTTATGTCCATCATTCCATTGACAAAGTGCAGTGGACTCATACCTGAAGCGCTCATGCACCCCCCGACGATCACTGAGCCATATCCATGTTTTAGATCCATCTCCGTGTCACGTCTTCCATCAGAACCTAAGATCGATACAATCGGTAAAAATCACCCTTTTCCAGAAGTCTGGTGCTTTATTCCGGTGCTTCTTTACTAAATTTATTTATTGTATTTGATTTCTCTTATTTACCCAGAACTTCCGAGGTACTCGACCATGATATGTAGCTTCTCGAACATTGTGCACAGTACCGGATGAAACGTTAATACCACGTCTTCCCAGATGTGCAGCCAACTTCACAGCACTGATTTTAGTCCTTTGTTAATTCCCGTATGGTATATCCTTTATCTTGCTCTTTAGTAACTTTGTTCTTCGAGTTCTTGGCCTGTTTTGCACGGTTTTTGAAACACAAAACCTATCAATTAATGCTTGAACAATGGAACGACGTCTAGCAACAGGTTAAGATACTTTTCGGAGCCATTTGCATCGATTATGCAGATTGATTATTAGTTTTCTTGTTTCTTCGCTGGTTTACCTGCGATTGTTCTCCATTTGGGCTTTTCTGTGGCTTGTTTTCTGTTTACCTACGACTAGCCCCGCTCCGTTTCTTATCGCTGCTATCCACAGGAAGGCAGACAAGTGAATGTTGTAGTTCTGCCTTTGACAGAACCACTACCTCTGGTGTGCGATCACTTTTTGTGCTTGTTTTAAACATTCTTTTGCTGTAGGTAATTTATTTAATTTATTAAGTTTCTGCTCATCATATTGCGGTACTTATGAAAGGCAGCGTTTGGTATTCATGTTATCGCATTTCTTGAATTCTGTGCACTTTTGTAACACACATTCTAATGCAAAATAATATAGGTTTAGGAACACTTTTTCCACTCACTGTAGTAAATACTGTTATAGCCAAGCGCTCTGAAATTATACTGTTTTTTTATAATTACGTCATTCTAACACGTAAGGTTAGTTTTCAGGCACTCCAAAGATTGAAGAGAAGCAGGTCCTTTATAGGATACTGTCCACATAGAGTGCACCTGCACAGAATGGGACCACAAGAGTTGTCCTCCATGGTCTAAGAGTAACATGCTAGCAGGGTTAGTAATATATAAACCAAAATATCAATGATAAAGCATGTAAGTTATTACCTGAAATGTTGAAAGTAAGCACATCCCACTTCTAATATAAGCTGGTAAAATGAAAATTCTCAGCTCTGCAAGTTTTGCTTATGAAATTATGTAGATAGGTGAAAACACAAAACGTTTTCTTCGCATCTCGTCTGCTTTTTCTGTTTCTCCATTTCCTGACCAATTTGTTTGTTACAGAGGGAGAAGCAGAGGGCATAAAATAGAAAGGTAGAAATAATCCTTCTTAGAAGAGCCAGGAAAAGAGCAAGAGAGTAAGATAGATGGAAAAAAGAATCATTCGCATGAGAAAGACGGAGAATTGGGATGGAGACATTTCTTCTGACAGAAAGCGAAGATATCTCGTTTGATTCTGTTCCTTATCCCCTCACTCGGGAGGCTTGGCTTCCAGATACGCCCAACCTATTTGGCAAAACTTTAAATGTGGCAGGGCACCTGTCTGCAGAAAAGCCCTGTACTCTCATATTAATCTCAAACAACAGGTCGTTAAAATCAAAGCTCAACTTCAATTATAGGGAAAAAGTCAAATGTGTAACAAACTAATATTCTGTACAACATTAATACAATTCTTAAGACAGATTAACCACAATCAGGAATGGGAACGACATTTGTTACAATGCGAGCGTGATGCGTGATCAATTGGAAGCTCATCAAGCCTTGAGTGACTTGTAAGCTTTCAAATTTTCCATTCACGTTCCCCGTAACGGCTTTATTGGATTTGTGTTCTCCATAACTATCTTCGAAGCAGAAATTGTCCAAGTAGGGTGCGAACTTAAACGTTGTTATAGCTTTCTCCAGTCGTAGGCTTGGAAAGCAAAACCGGAAAAATAAACAAAAAAATATTTTCAAGATGTTCTCGGGCTTCGAGCCAGGTGTAGTGATGTAGAGCCGTCGACGTTTGCGACAATGCCAAAAGGGAAAATAATTTTCAGAAATTTCTGAATTACCGGAAGTAGCCAGGCAGCTGTGCACAACATAATGACGCGATATACATAAAAATAGTTTCATTAACAGTGAAATAAGATAATAGAAATTAAGTAAAATAAGAGTTGACCACAGAAGCTAACGCAAAGAGAAAAATAAAATCTTAATAAGGATGGCCAAAAAAGATGCTAAATTGACGGCTTGTGCATTGTCTGTGTATGTTAATGATCAGTTCGGGAAGGAAACCACACTAAGGGCTGTTCGCTATATTCTAAGTAACGCAGTTATGGGCCTAGGGTATCCAGAAGAAACTAGTACTCAGCAAGAAGAACAAGAAATTCAAACTTAAATTTGCTCGAGGCATATATCGCGTCAGCTACAGTTGAGGGGTACAAAAGCTGAATTTTCGAACTTTTTAAATTTTACATCAGTTTGCTTGAAAATTGGCACACTTAATATGAATAAATGAAGACTGCAGAAAAGCTCAAGGTTCTAGCTCAGCTTCTCAAATAATAAAATTGAATACTTTCAATTAATGAAAAAATGAATTTTTAAAACTACCTTCACGTTTTTCAGAGAAGTACCATATTTTTCAGAGAAGTACACTAGTGGCATTTTCTGATACTTAAGAAAACAGAAAATAAACTAAAGTATTTGGTGTTATTAGTTGTAGAGAAAAAATTTTGTTTGTTTTTACTTTTGGTGCTAAAATTCCCTATTTATCAGCATATATTAATTATTGTGAGCCAATGAATAAAGCAATGCATATTTGAATCTTTAGACAATACCTTTCAAATTACCTAAGCAAATTTACATATTGACCCACAATCCTCTCCCACTGCAGGTCGAAGACGTCGCCTTTAAGATCTAGAAGATCTTGCCACCAGGATGTCTCCTATCCTGTGTTTGCCGTCTCAGTATCTAACTAGTTCTAGCAAGAGATCCTAGTCAGCACGGTATGCGTGAGTTGTGATAGGAATGGAACCAAACAAAGAATTAACAAACATTTGACTTTATTTGCAAGTCCCCAGATTTGTAGAGAACTGCCTACGATTTCTAAATAGAATAGCTATTCTAACTTCAACTGTAACGCTGCCATACTTGAACTTTGTCACCTTCAGCGACCAGCGAATGATGTGTACGCGCCAGCTTACGTACAGGGGATCACACAAAATTGCACGTGTACTGGCTGTGCGATTCCAGACGAGTGTGAGTTGCCTTGTACGTGATCGCGTGGGCGACGCGAAGGAAGCGATTTTCATTGGTCAACTTTTGAGCACGACATGGCAAGATAAGAATCAACGCGCTGACCTCTCCAGGCTTTGCTCGCAAAAGGATTGCAGTCTTATCATTCATATAATCTGGCTAGCATTCCATTCTTAAGACTTTAATATATTCAGCTTTATTAACAATGTTCTCCCCCTAACTATTGATTACAATCTCCTTTTAATTCTTTTTATTACTAATTACTTGTATTCGTATTATAATTTCGGTTTCAATACAAATAAGAGCAAAACTTAAACGAAATGAATTAATCTTATACAAAACGCAAAACTGAGAAAAGAGAAAGCACTATTGTGGTTAAAATAAAATGCCCGGATGACGTAAACATGTCGCTGCTCTTTCAAAATGGCGGTTCGGGAAAATGTTTGGCCATAATAATTCAGAGGTGTCAATAGAATATTTATATGATACAATAGTTAAAAATCCGAGCATGTCATTTTCACCTAACAATTTAGTCCCACGCCACTGCTTCGTCGAGGAACAAAGGCCGAACGTTCCACATACCCCCCTCCGTGTATGTGCGCGACTGCTGAAAGGGTTAGTAAAATGCTCCGTGAAGAAGTAGGGACAGCATAATGTGGGACCCGGGGTATCCATTTCCCTGCTTATACTAATCTATGCTATGCTTTCTTTTAATTCAAGCTTAATCACGAGAAGCACATGCATAGAAGCAGTTTCAACTGGGAAATAAACGTTTTTACATAACGATAACGCTAGAGCAGGTGATCGGCAATCGTAAGCTCAGGCGGAGGAGCAGGACTTTTATCCGTTTTTTCCTTTCATTTTACTGGCTTACTGCTACATGGGATGAGCTTGGCACAACCCTCGTTTTACTTTCTCTACTGGTAAGTAGAGGAAGTATTGTATTCCACCCAAAAATTCGATGCCAAGGTTTCACCGGAAATATATGTTTTGAGGCAACCTGAATCCAAGAAAAGCAATTTTGGAAAAAGGCAGTGTGAGTGTGTATGTGTGTGTCTGACTGTCTGTCTGTCAGTCTGTGGACAGCATAGCTCAAAAACGAAAAGTCGGTTAAAACCAAAGTTGGTATTTAAGTTTAATGTCTTCAAGAATGCGACATAAAGATACTGAAGAGAACTGCTCCACACTAAACTGCCCTTTACATGGAAAATTTTCAGAAAATTTTGATTTTCTCAAAATGGCTATAACGATTTTGAATAAAATGCCATATGTTTAAGATATTTTTATGAAAAGTGAAATATGCGTTTTGAATTTGCTGGCTATATCCTATGTAGTCCTGTTTCCTCTGGATGATTTGTGAATAACTCGTAAAACTTAAGAGATAGACAAAACCTTAATCTACAAAAAATGAAGATCTCGCTAAAACACACAACTTATGTCTGAATAAATGTTTTTGTAGAGTGAACCATTTAGAAGATATTCCTGGTTATTTGTGTCAGTTTCGGAAAATAAAATTTTCACCAAATGCAACATCGTTTTTCATTTTTACACGCTATATTAGCTTCACCTGTATGTGGGTACGTGTGTCTGTGTGTATGTGTGTACGTGGGTAGGTGGGTAGTTAGGTAGGTGGTTGGGTAGGTGGGTAGGTAGGTGGATAGGTAGGTGGGTAGGTAGGTGGGTAGATAGGCAGGTGGGTAGATAGGTGGGAAGGTAGGTAGGTAGGCGGGTACCTAGGTAGGTGGGTGGATAGGTGGGTAGGTAGGTGGGTAGGTAGGTGGGTAGATAGGCAGGTGGGTATGTAGGTGGGTGGGTGGTTAGGTAGGTAGGTAGGTGGGTGGGTAGGTGGGTAAGTAGGTGGGTAGGTAGGTGGGTAGGTAGGTGGGTAGGTAGGTGGGTAGGTAGGCAGGTGGGTAGGTAGGTAGGTAGGTGGGTGGGTAGGTGGGTAAGTAGGTAGGTAGGTGGGTAGGTAGGTGGGTAGGTGGGTAGGTAGGTAAGTAGGTAGGCAGGTGGGTGGGTAGGTAGGTAGGTGGGTGGGTGGGTAGGTGGGTAGGTGGGTTGGTAGGGGGTTAGGTAGGTAGGCAGGTGGGTGGGTAGGTAGGCAGGTGGGTAGGTAGGTGGGTGGGTAGTTGGGTAGGTAGGTGAGCAGGTAGGTGGGTAGGTGGATGGGTAGGTCAGTAGGGAGGTAGGTAAGTGGGTAGGTAGGTATATATGTGGGTAGGTAGATACGTCGGTAAATCGTTAGATCGTCAGGTAGGTAGGTCAGGGTAAGTCTGGGTAGGTCGGTAGTTCGGTAGGTAGGTGGGTAGGTAGGTAGGTCGGTCAGGGTAGGTCATTAGGTAGGTAGGTAGGTAGGTGGGTAGGTAGATCGGTAGGTAGGCGGGTAGGTAGGTCAGAGTAGGTCATTAGGTAGGTAGGTGGGTATGTAGATAGGTCGGTAGGTCGTTAGGTCGGCAGGTCAGCAGTTAGGTAGGCAGGTCAGGGTAGGCCGATAGGTCGGCAGGTCGGTAGGTAGGTCGTTAGGTCGGCAGGTCGGTAGCTAGGTGATTGGATAGGTGGGTAGGTGGGTGGTTGGGTAGGTAGGTGGGTAGGCAGGTCAGGGTAGCTCGTTAGGTCGGCAGGTTGGTAGGTAGGTCGTTAGGTCGGCAGGTCAGTAGGTAGGTGGGTAGGTTGGTCAGGGTAGGTCGACAGGTCGGTAGGTAGGTGGTTAGGCAGGTAGGTCAGGGTGGGTCCATAGCTCAGTAGGTAGGTGGATGGGTAGGTAGGTCGGTAGGTAGGTAAAGCAGTAAGTAGGTGGATAGGTAGGTTGGTAGGTAGGTCGGTAGGTAGGTAAAGCAGTTGGTAGGTCAATAGGTACGTTAGTAGGTACATCGGTAGGCAGGTGGATAGGTAGGTAGGTCGGTAGGTAGCTAAAGCAGTAGGTAGGTAGGAAAAGCAGTAGGTAGGTAGGTGTGTAGGTAGGTATGTTGGTGGGTAGATAGGTGGGTAGGTAGGTGTGTAGGTAGGTAGTTTGGTGGGTAGGTAGGTGGGTGGTTAGGTAGGTAGGTGGGTAGTGAGGTGGTTGGGTAGGTGTGTAGGTAGGTAGGTTGCTGGATTGGTAGGTGGGTGGGAAGGTAGGTAGGTAGGTAAGTGTATAGGTAGGTATATGGGTTGTTGGGTAGGTAGGTGGGTAGGTAGGTGTGTAGGTAGGTAGGTCGGTAGGTTGTTGGGTAGGTAGGTGGGTAGGTAGGTGGGTAGGTAGGTGGGTAGGTAGGTAAGTGTATAGGTAGGTATATGGGTTGTTGGGTAGGTAGGTGGGTAGGTAGGTGTGTAGGTAGGTAGGTAGGTCGGTAGGTTGTTGGGTAGGTAGGTGGGTAGGTAGGTGGGTAGGTAGGTAGGTTGCTGGCTAGGTAGGTGGGTGGGTAGGTAGGTGGGTAGGTAGGTAGGTAAGTGTATAGGTAGGTATATGGGTTGTTGGGTAGGTAGGTGGGTAGGTAGGTGTGTAGGTACGTAGGTCGGTAGGTTGTTGGGTAGGTAGGTGGGTAGGTAGGTGGGTGGGTAGGTGGGTAGGTAGGTAGGTTGCTGGCTAGGTAGGTGGGTGGGTGGGTAGGTAGGTGGGTAGGTAGGTGGGTGGGTGGGTAGGTAGGTAGGTAGGTAGGTAGGTGGGTGGGTGGGTGGGTAGGTAGTTAGGTTGCTGGCTAGGTAGGTGGGTGGGTAGGTAGGTGGGTAGGTAGGTGGGTGGGTAGGTAGGTGTGTAGGTAGGTAAGTAGGTAGGTGGGTGGGTAGGTAGGTAGATAGGTAGGTACTGTATGCCCACGACAGGAAGGCTAGAGGGGAATGAAGGGCAGAGGGGGCTTCAATTGTTTATCTGCTCCGGCAGTGTATCTGTTTACTAGGAAATGAGTGCATGACAATGCATATGAGTCACTCACGTTGCCAGATCTAATGCGCTTTGCAGTACCAGGTGCAGAGATTTTTTAATATTATGCATTATTTGGCTCTCGCTGCTAACACGCGCTACGGCGCTACAGTTATATACTCGTATTTTGTTAGTTTTATTCTTGGCTTAATATTTACATATGGCTGCAGTTCGAAAGAAGGGACGAAGGACTCACAGTGAAGCAAGGGAGGTAATTAGAAATGTGATAGAAATATGTGACGAAGAAGCGAAATCAGGACAATTGAAATGTTTATTATCACAAAGAAATTTACGTGTGGCAAATTATTGTGGGATATCGTAACATAGTGTCACAAGAATAAGAAGAGACGGTGTTAAAGCTGGTGAAAAATCACTTCATACTCCGGGGAAAAAGAGACCAAAGGCCGAGGAATGCAAGTTTCATTGTGATGACTTTGATAGAACAGTAATTAAAAACGTAATTCGATACTTTTATTTGGTTAAAAAACAAGTGCCCACTGTACCGAAGCTACTTGCAGCGATTAGGGAAAAAATAAATTTTCCTTGGGGAAGAGAAACTCTGCGGAAGCTATTGCACGATATGGGTTTCAAATGGAAGCGATGTGGAAGTAAGAGAAAATTACTTATTGAACGTCCAGATATAGTTAACTGGAGAGCTAAATACCTAAGAGCTATAAATGGATACAGAAATGCTGGGAGAAATATCATTTACATTGATGAGTCCTGGTTGGACAATAATTTGACATTTGGGAAGTGCTGGCAGAGTGATGATATCTACGGGATTACGACAAACACAGCTCTTCGAACCGCCTGATTCTTGTAAATGCAGGCAGCAACGAAGGTTTCATACCCGGAGCTTCTTTGATATTCAAACCTGGACTTGCTAGCGGCGATTATCATGGCCAAATGAATGGAGAAAATTTCCAGAAATGGTTGGAGAAGAAACTGTTACCTAATATACCTTGCAATAGTGTCATCGTGCTTGATAACGCTCCATACCACAGTGTACAGGAAAATAAGCCTCCGTCGAAATATGCTGTAAAGCAAGAAATGGTACAATGATTGGAGAACAACAATATTTCATATTCTGCTGCAATGCGAAAGACCGACTTGTTTTATTTAATTCAAATACATAAACCAAAGGAAAAACTATACCATATCGACAGAATAATAGAAATGCATGGGCATACGGTTCTTAGATTACCTCCTTATATGTGCGAGTTGAACGCTATAGAATTGGCATGGGCAGCAATAAAACGACATGTAAGAGAGAGAGCATAATGTAACCGGCGATCTACATTTAAGAAATCTACAGCAAGTGTTACAACAGCTGATTGGGAGGGCTATGTTAGGCACGTTAAGAAACTTGAGGATGAGTTCAGGCAAAAGGATGGGCTAGTGGAAGATGCAATAGACAATTTTATTATATCACTAGGAGGTCTGACGAAGATCCAGAGAGCGGTAGTGACAGCAGCGAAGGTGACGACTTCTCCGACTCGGATCTTGCACGACAACTGGACTTCTAAGTGGGTTATGTGACAACACTGTGTATTTTAAACGAACCTAGCATCCTTATCATTTTCGCAAACTAGACATAAACACCGGGCGGGAAGCAAAACATGATTACGTTACACATTCCTAAGCCTCGCCTTCTTGTGCTGGGCATACAGTAGGTAGGTGGGTGGGTGGGTAGGTAGGTGGGTGGGTAGGTGTGTAGGTAGGCAGGTTGCTGGCTAGGTAGGTGGGGGTAGGTAGGTGGGTAGGTAGGTGGGTAGGTAGGTAGGTGGATAGGTAGGTGTGTAGGTAGGTAGATTGTTGGGTAGGTAGGTCGGTAGGTAGGTGGGTAGGTAAGTGTATAGGTAGGTATATGGGTTGTTGGGTAAGTAGGTAGGTAGGTAGGTGGGTAGGTAGGTGTGTAGATAGGTAGGTAGGTTGTTGGGTAGGTAGGTGGGTAGGTAGGTGGGTAGGTTGTTGGGTAGGTAGGTAGGTAGGTGGGTAGGTAGGTGTGTAGATAGGTGGGTAGGTTGTTGGGTAGGTAGGTGGGTAGGTAGGTGGGTAGGTAGGTGGGTAGGTAGGTGGGTAGGTAGGTGGGTAGGTAGGTGGGTAGGTAAGTGTATAGGTAGGTATATGAGTTGTTGGGTAGGTAGGTAGGTAAGGTGGGTAGGTAGGTGTGTAGATAGGTAGGTAGGTTGTTGGGTAGGTAGGTGGGTAGGTAGGTGGGTAGGTAGGTAGGTAGGTGGGTTGGTAGGTGGGTAGGTAGGTAGATTGTTGGGTAGGTAGGTGGGTAGGTAATTGTGTGGGTAGGTAGGTAGGTGGGTGCATAGGCAGGTGGGTAGGTCGGTAGGTAGGTGGGTAGGTAGGTAAAGCAGTAGGTAGGTAGGAGGTAGGTAGGTGGGTCGATATGTAGGTAAGTATGTAGGTGTGGGTGTGCGTGTGCATGTACGTGTGTTTGGGTGCGTGCATAATTGGATGTATGGATGCATGTATGTATGCATGTGTGAATGTGTATGTGTCTGTGAGTGTGTATGTAGGTATGTGTGCGTTTTTTTTTTTTTTTTTTTCCTTTAAACAGCATGCCCCATTCCGTAGGAGTACTACGTGCTTGCATTTCTTTGTTTATATACAATTTACATTTTATATACACGTATAAATTGTTGGTGATGCTCTATTTCAATATTTACACTTTTATTTACCTCTAATTTTTTGTTTACCTTGGTCTAATTGAATACTTCTCTATTGTGTGTATGTTTACAGTTTTTTTTTTATTTGATGTTTGTTGTTTAATACTATTTTATTTTGTTTGTTTGTTTGACTTTGTTTCTTTAACCTAATGCTATTTTACAAATCATAAATCTAGTTCTTAACATATAGTAAAAGACAAATATAATTATAGCAGCAGTAGAGTATTGAAATGTGTTTGGACAATAATACTGGTTGTAACCTTGGTAAGGAGTAGAAATTATATATATTTGGACTTAAGGTCATTCTATTTCTGTGAATTTTATAGAATTTTTGCAGTTAACAAAACGTTGCATGAAATCGTTTCCAAGTTCTTCTTTGTTCATGGGCCAAAGAGCACCTTTATTTTGTATTTTCCTAATTATGGCGTTTCACTGGTTGTTTAGTATTGTGCATCGAAATATAATGTGGCTTACTGTTTGGTCCTCTTCTTCACATTTGCACATTGGGTTATCTAAAAATCCAAACCTGTGGCGATATGTTCTTAGCTTTCCATATCCTGTTATCATTGCTGTGAACTCCGGAGATATTGGTAACCGTTGCTTCAATCTTCTTCTCACGGATGGGAAATATTCTTTGGTTACTGCTCCTTTCCATGATGCTGTCCATTGTTGTTGCCATTCTTCGAGTCCAGTTTCTTTCTCTCTAGCTACTATAGTGCGTGTGTGTGTGTGTGTGTGTGTGTGTGTGTGCGTTCGTGCGAGTGTGTATGCGGGCGCGTAATGTATGTAGTGTAGTGTATGCGTGTATGTGCGTGTGTGCGTGCGCGTGTGCGTGTATGTGCGTGTGTGTATGTGTGTCTGCATGTGTGTCTGTGTGTGTCTGTGTGTGTGCGTGTGTGCTCGTAGGGGTGTGTGCTGGTGCGCGTGTGCCTGTGTGTGTGGCTGCCTGTCTGCCTGTGTGCGCGTGTGGGCGTGTGCGCGTGTGTGGCTGTGTGTGTGTCTGTGGGTGTCTGCGTGTGCGTGTGTGTGTATGTGTGTACGTGTGTGGATACGTGTACGTGTGTACGTATGTGCGCATGTACGTGTGTATGTATGTACGTGTGTACTAACTCAGAAAGGTAAATCCCCACCTTCAGCGAGACCTGCGTGAAGGGTCACCTAATTCTCAGGGGTTCCGAAACAGATGGTATGAGAATGAAATCAGTCACATATGTATGCTTCCCATGCTGTTCAGAGGGGATGGCAGCCATTTCCTCAACTCGTAACTTTGAAAAGCAATGTTTCAGCAGTCACTATAAATTAAAGCGTAAATATTGCAAATTCAACGTTACTACGTCTGCAGAAAACATGTTACTATTGGGTTCTGATTAAATAGTGGACCAGAAGTAGAAAACGATGTCTGTGTTGAGCTCTTTGCTTACCAAAGTAAACTTAACAATCCACACTCAATGCCTGTGTTCAGTGTTAGCCGAGAGCGTTAAAACGCTTTAGTGCGTACCCAGAGTGACCCCGTGAATGTGGATCGAATGCCGCCCAACACCTAATTCCCCCCCCCCTCCCCCTTCCTTTCTGTTTTAACGGGAACATCGTTACTTATGTAACCTGAGCCAAATATATTATTATACAATATTATCATATTGCTGCAATACGATTGAAATTTTAGAACTGAATGCTTTTGAAGATATCGATTACAATCGCTGTAGGCAACACAGAGAATACGCCTACTTCAACTAAAATAAATAAAATAAAATAAAATAAAATCTGAATATTATACCCCGGCACCTTGACAACTATACCGGGGCATTTATTCAAATTTTCTATTTATTTAACCAAAATATTTATATACAATCATCATTATATAATTTATGTTTCAGAATTTCTAACTACAAAACAAAAGAAAACTACAACAAAAACATAAAAACTACCTAAAGTTACTGGTTTCCAGCAAATCTAATTCTACTAACAAGAAAATAACTAAGACATCTACACTATTCTAAAAAAGAAAACATTAATTTAAATAAACCTAACTCTATGCCACTTGTTTCCAGCGACTGGACAACTGGTTAAAAAAAAACTTCCAGCTATCTTCTATGCAAAATACCATACTGGTAACCAGCACTATATATTAAAATTATATTTATATTTGTATAAATAAGTTCATTTAAATATGAACTAAAAATTTATATAAAAATATTTATCTACTTTCGGAATATAATTATACTAACTTTAAAGAAAAATAAAATGTGACCTAAAGATACATTTAGATAATTAATCTTTTCAATAATCTAGATTTTCACCTCTTTCTAAAAACATACATTTCTTATGAATACATATCCAAATAGTTAACTTTTATGAAATTTTATTACACTATACACAACACAAATTTACTTTTTATTCTCTGCAACCCGCCCGCTGCTCAGTTGCCTAGCAACGGCCTCCATCTTCCCCTGGCTGGACTCCTCCTGCAACAGCAAACTTCTCTCACACATTACTTCCGCCTCATTCCTCTTGCAGTCTCCTACGATAGTCGGCATATGCTTCTCCCTCTCTTCTTCTTGATCTTATCCTTCTTCTTTCTGCCCATTCTTGCCTACCCGTTAAGACTACAAAATATCTTCTTCTATTTACTTGATTTAAATCATTTCTCTCAATTTATTGTTCAATTTCTATCTGTTCTCTTTGTTGGCCTACTCCTCCTTCTTCTTCGATGCCTTCTATTGCTACATTTCCTCTTCTCTGCCTGTCTCGTAATCTAGAAGATCTTCTTATCTCATCTATTTCAATTTGTTCATTTTCAATCCATTCTACCTCGATATTTTCAGTTTCCCAAGCTTTTTTACTAACATAATTGGTTAAAAACTGTAGTTTTTCAATTAAATTTGGATTTCTAATTATATCATTTATATAATATCCTCCTAATTGATTCCTTTCTTCTACATTCATAGTTTCATACCTTTCACATTCAAAGATCGCATGCTCCGGGTTATCTTGTACTTGACAGATATTACATATATCAGAATTCGTTTTTTTAATTTTTTCCAATATGTTTTATATGGTCCATGTCCAGTTATATAATGAATGAATCCTTTTGTTGGTTGAATGAAATTTAATTTTAATCTTTCTCTAATATTCTGGAAAAATCCATAAACTCTTCTACCTGCAGCACATTCCAACCATTCATTTTGCCATTTATTTTTCAAAGCATTTTTTACTTCCCAAATTTTATCTGTTCTTACACCACTAATTTTATAAACCTTTTCTAAATTTCCTTTCTTTAGCCAGAATTTTGCTCCCTTTAATTTTACCAATAGATCAATGGGCCATATTGCTGTAGAGACTAACAGTGCCATTGTGGGTGTTGTATTTACTGCTCCTGTTAGCCTTAATAAGATCTTTCTTTGGGTTCTTCTTAGCAGCCTTTTAATTTGCACATTATCCATTCTTTCCGCCCAAACTGCTGCAGCATAAGTAATAATTGAGGCAAAGATTGTATTATGATAAATTTGTATGGTCTGTAAGGGAAGTACAAAATTTAATTTAGTAATTCTTGCCAATTTTAACATTATTTTCTCAGATTTCTGCCTAATATAATCTGTATGTTTTCTGAAATTAAATTTTTCATCCAACATTATCCCCAAATATCTAACTTCTTTTACTCTTCAAATATTTTGATTATTAATTTTTATTGTTGGATCCCTTTTTAAGTTTCCTTTTAAGAGCAAATAATTTGATTTATTTGGTGCAATTTTTAATTTGGTTATTTCACACCAATTTGATAATTTTGCTGTAACTTCCTTCGCTTTAATTTCCAATTCCTTTCTGCTTTGCCCATCCACCATTATCACAATATCATCAGCATACGCAGCCTACTTCAACTGTCAATCATTCTTCTACAAATTAGTGTCTAATATAAGATATAAGGTGGTACGGTTGTGTGTGTGCGTGCGTGTGCGTGCGTGTGCGTGCGTGTGCGTGCGTGTGCGTGCGTGTGCGCGTGTAACGGAATATTTCGACGTAATTTTCACCCACTTAAGAGTCGTCTGATAGACTAGAAAATTTGCACACATGTCAGGGACCGGTGACAGTACAATAATATCATAACTTTGTCCTAAGATCCTGACAAGGATCATCAGGATAAAAAAGTGACTTGGCTTAATTTAACAATGTAACCTAATTTTGACCAACTTGAGGCGCCTGATTGACTTGAAAAGTTGTACACATGTCACGGAGTGATGACAATGTAATAATATCATGATTTTGTTGGAACGTCCTGACCAGCAATATCAGAATAAAGAAGTGATTAACAGTGTAGCGTAATTTTCAAAAACTTGAGACGTCTGATTCACTTGAAAATTTGCATACATATCAAGGATTGATGACAATACCATAATATCTTGAAATTGACCTAATGTGCTGGCTTGGATCATTAGGATAAAAAAGTTACTTAGAAACATTTATCAATGTAACAGAATATTTCAACGTAATTTTCACCAACTTAGATTTGTCTGACTTAAAAATTTGCACACGTGTTAAGGACCGACGAGAATACAATATCATCATGATGTTGTCCCAATGTCCTGACCAGGATCGTCAGGATAAAGAATGACTAAGCTAAATTTATAGAAAATGCTACAGTTATGACATTTCAGATGTCGCCAAAGCACATTTCTATATGCACCGTGGAAATTGCTTTAATTAAATAAATACATGTTTATATATTGGATGTCGTAGATGTCCAGAGAGAGGACCTGAAAGGAACATGAGACCCAGGGGAAATATCGCGGACTGTAGTTCATACAAGGACAGGATACCCACAACAGCTGGTAGTTCAGAAATCGACACATGTTACACTGGACAAAGGAGTTAAAGACCTTGAAAATATTGAAAGACGGTGATGCTTGGAGAGATGACCTGAGACGGGCACGAGATTTTGGGGGAAGGATTGCGAATCGAAGTTTACCCAGGGCCAGGAAGTTCACAACGGCTGAATAGCGCAGTTAAAACAGTAATTGTACTCTAATACTGTTCCAAAAACAGTGATTTGACAATTTTCAAAAAATATTTGAAAGAAATATCGAACCTCAGAAATTTTTAAAGGATTCCAAATTAAAAATTTGGAAAAGATTGGATAGAAAAATTTAAGACTAAAAAGTTAAAGATAAATTATAGTTCTATAAACTAACAAAAACGCGCTTTTATAACAAACCGAACTAAAAAGTAGAAAATAATTTTTAAGTATGTAGAATTTATTCTATAAAGTCTAGTGATTCATTATATTTCAAAATTTTGCCATACGTTTAAATAAAAAACTAATTTATGTTAACAAAATAATACATTTTATTGTAAAAAAGCGTAAGGTGTCGGATATCCAATGGTAGGTAGGTGTGTGTTATAGTTACAATGATAGCTGCTGATAAAAGTAAAGTTATGATAAAATTAACGTGAAAAGCACCCCACGCTTTTTTACATGCAGCAGTCTGCAAAGATGATTCCAAAATGGAAGGACCAAATTAATAGAAAAATGAAATAACTGCCTTAAATTATTTGATGCTCCTATTTTCCTGGGAAATATGGGCTCTATTACACTTACAAAATAAAGATTAAACACCCATTTTCATCTCCGGCTTCACGAGTTGCATAACGGCGATAACTAGGGACAGGAATTATATGCTCTTATAAACCCTTTAATATGCAAGCATTTATGCAGTGAAAACTTCCGAAATATGCACATATGTAAGTATGCCCATATAAAATATTCAAACATCAGTATTAAGACAAAAAGATAAAGATTCAAGCCATTTTTAAGAAATCTGAAAATTAAAACATTGCAAAAACCAAATGAATTATTTAACTTGGCAAAATTTATCGTTTCTGTCAAAGGATCAAAATATATTTTCCTTATATAAGAAAAAATAAAAGCAGTATGAGTACTCACATTTAGTTCTCCTCTGTCTCAGCTTCCTTTTTGTTGCAGTTTACGATCACCAAATGCTTTACATTTTCCATTGTTAGCCACCTTCTGTTGCTCCTTAAGATATCCTTATACCGGGAAAAACTTTTCTCCACCTCACAGGATGATAGAGGTGCATACACAAAAGCTGCTATTTGGTTAACACTGAGTGACTTTTCACTAGACTATTGGGAAAGTTTCCCTGTTAAGATTTCTTCAATTTCACACATTTGTTCGTAACCTGGGTTATTTGAAACAATATTACATGCTTTTCCTTCACTATATTGCCGAAGGTTCCAGGTACTGAATTCAATTTAGGGATTGTGGTTTTGAATGCATTTAACGACTGGGAAAACTTAGTGTTTTTGGTTTCCAAGCAAGTTATGGTAGATGGAAGATGCGAGAAATGTGCAGATATATAGGAAGGTTACCTTCTACTTCTGAGTTCTTCAATATATCTTGGGCAATTTTAATTGATTCATAATTTTTGGGATCAAATATATTCACTACATTCCCGACTGTTTCCAAATGTTCGGTGTATTAGAGAACTTCACATAACCATGTTCTCCTACGCATTATAATAGATTCTGGTGGAAGTGCGACATTCGGTGCGGTTGCTTTGGAAGCTTGTTTTCTATATGGTGCTTTAACAAATACTTTCTTTACAGAAGATACTAGCTTATCTACAAGTGCGAAATTTGTACGAATTGTTTTCGCAACCCGGTGTAAACCATGTGCAAGACAAGTCAAATGTATCATATTTGAAAATACCCCCACCGTAAGTAGATAACCCTTCGTACGTTAAAAGAGTTGCAGAGGTTCACGGCGGAAGAGAGGCCAGTGGCGTTGCTGCTTCTCAGAGGGACGTGAGGTGAGAGGCAATTGAACGAACGTGTGTACTTCGTGATAATAGACAATAACAGTATAAATAACTGGGAAAGTCTCATTCTACTTACAGGATCTTTATTTTCCAGAGAATAAACTCACTCCTGTATAAGCTGCTATTGTCTAACATTTGAATTAGAGATTGTAAAGAGCAAGCATGAGGGCACGCAGTGTTTCATTGGGATTTCTAATTAAGCTATTGCTGTATTAGTTTATTACGTATTGTTATTAGTTATTGTTATTAATTATTATTATTATTATTATTATTATTACTATTATTATTATTATTATTATTATTATTATTATTATTATTATTATTATTATTATTATTATTATTATTATTATTATTATTATTATTATTATTATTATTATTATTATTATTATTATTATTATTATTATTATTATTATTATTATTATTATTATTATCATTATCATCATCCTCACCACCACCACCATCATCACCATCATCATCATTATTACAAAAGATTTCATAAGAACATAGTTATTTAACATTTTCCTCATTCCAATGGTCTCCGTTGAAAATGTTTTACATAAATACGAGTACTGTATTTACTTAAATAACCCAGTTAGCTATTATTAGGTTTTATCGAAAAATACGCCTTATTAAGACCTAACCAAAAATTATTTCAATTTAGGCTCTATAAAACAGAAGTATATGACTTTTTGCTAGGTACAACATTTAAATGAACTGAAATTCAGAGAGTAATGTTATAAATCATTTGAATTCCTCTAACTCAACAGGTATTGATGGAATGACCATTATAATTTTAAAATATATAAAAAATGACATTGTGTTACCCCTTGTCTATCTCATTAATCTGAGACGGGAACTTCTATGTATATATATTTGTAATTTTAGAATTAGAATGTAAATATAAGGCTTTTAGGTATAAGTATAATTTTGTATTGTGTAAAGAAGCTGCCTCTTGAAAGTATGTTGACCTGAGCACATTTCTGAAGGCCAGAGGACAAACCTCTTTTGTCATCTCGCGCCGAGGGACTTTTTGCCTAAAGTCCAAGGACACAGCTGGGGAAAATACACCCCTCCCCCATAACGGGACTAGAGAGAAAGTGCGGGGGTGAGATATAAATAGGAAAACTTGGAAGGGAACGGGACTGACGGTCTGTTTGTTGCGATGTCGCTACGAGGGTGAACCGGTATCGCGAAGATGATAGTTTCGCGCCAAAAACGTCGATGTGTGAAAGGCGACAGTGATTAGCGTGGGGAGAAGTAAATAGCGATCTTAAAACGCAACACCAGAAACTCGCTCAGGTCGGCACTTCGAGGCAATGACGTGAGGGAGAATAAAATCACAAAACGTCTGTGCTGTGTTTGTTATCTAACCTCGCGCCTGAGAAATATCCTACTCATGCCTACCTAATCCCAATCAAGATCAACGCAGCGGCGCACAGCGGAGAGGCAGCTACTGCACCGGATGAGCTAGCAAGGCATTTCATGTGACAGAAAAGAGACCGTCACAAAAGTGGCACCCAACGTACTCTCTTACAAGTGGTTTTCCCAACCCCGTTACAAATCTTATCTTTACAACTGGAGTTTTTCCAGATAATTTGAAAATCTCTGTTATTTCTCCAATTTTTGAGAAAAGTGATCCTTTTGATTTTGTTAATTATCGACCTATGTCCATACTTTCCACATTTTCAAAGGTTATTGAAAAATTATTACATAATAAAGTTTGCACATTTTTTGAATTCAAATAAGCTTTTATCTATGTGCCAACATAGCTTTACTAAAGGTAGATCGACTGAAACAGCTTGTATTGTTTTTATAAATTATCTTCATTCCAACCTTGACAACAACTTATTTGTTGCTGGTGTGTTTTTGACTTCTCCAGTGTATTTGCCTTGATCACACTTTTTTGATGATCAAATTAGATAAATTAGGGATAAGAGGTTGCGTTGTAAACTTAATTTTGTCATACCTCAGTGGTCGCAAAGCGATTATAAATATGTCAAACCATTTGTCAAAGGACTACCCCATGAATTTAGCTGTGTCTCAGGGGTCCATTTTGGGGCCATTATTGATTTTACTTTATGTTAACGATCTGGATCAATACATTGATAGTGATACATCAATAATATATGCTGATGATGTGTCTATGGCTATATCAGCAAGTACCATTGATGAATTGGATAAACGTATTAAAGACACCAATGATTCTTTTATAAAATAGTGTGATGCTAATAGATTAATGATACATAAGGATAAGACTATTATTTTGTCGTTTCATAATACTTTGTTTCCTCCCTTAATAAATATTCAAATTGCTCCTATTGCTAAATTTTTAGGCATTTTCGTTGACGAAAACCTGAATTTTAATGCTCATTTGTATGATAGGTATATGCAAGAGATTAAATAAAGCGTGTTTTGCTCTTAGGTGTCTGAAACAATCTTTAGATCTCGAAAATTTATTAAATATTTATTTTTCTCTTGGTCATTCTGCATTAATGTATAACGTGATCCTTTGGGGCAATGCTTACACTATTCAAAGGGTTTTCCTTATTCAAAAACGGATGTTGAGAATTGTTTTTAATTTAAGACCTAGGGATTCTCTTACAATTAGAGAATATGCTTTTAGTATATTTAAAAATTTGACACTTACATCTATTTTCATTTATAAATCTGCGTTATATTACAAAAAAAATATATCCCGAATCATTTATCTTAAATACAGATGTACACAATTACGACACGAGAAATAAAAGTAATATACATATAGCACCAGGGTTGCCAATGTTGAAAAATAAAATTATCATACCGGTCACTCAAAATTATAGATTTGGATTCAAAATTATCGTACATCGTAAACCATATGCTGCAACAATAAATGTATCAGTATAACACTCATGAGAATTTAATACTATTGATTTTTGCGGTATCCACTTTCAAGATTGATGACCTCAACCAGTATTACAACTTTAGCACTTATGTTTCTCGGACTATTCATCTGAAAGTTCATCTTCCTCAACTGTTGCAGCATTATACAAATTTGTTGTTGAGATAAACTTTAACGTTTTCTCGGTAACTTGCAGATTTTCAGATTCACCACATTCTTTCATAAGCTGAGACGACCGAATAAGTCCATTTAGCGTATCTAGCACCAATCTGTTTCTAATTTTGGTTTTTATTATACCTAGTTTGGAAAAAACTCTTTGACAAGAAGTGCTTCTGTGGGGCAATGAAATCACTGATAATGCAACCTCCGCCAGTTCTTTGAAATCAGTATTTGCACCAAGGTGACATGTGTTTAACAGCACTCCAGAAACTGTCAGGTTCAGGCATGTTCTTTATTTCACACGGAATAGCACGTATTCCGAGTTTTCTACATTGATCATCAATTTTCTGAACAGTGCCCTCTTCATTGAGATTGCCATATCAGGGCACACTGACAACAAGAGGATAAAGGGTAGGAGGATATGAAATGGTTGCCTTAGAGGGGTGGAGATAGGCCATGACGGCAAAAGTGGTGTCGCTATTTGTAGTTAATTTCATTTCGCTGGTGTGAAAAAACAGTGAAAATTATATTTCGCCGGTATCGAAATTATCGTACACCCCCATAATTATCGTACGGGTTGGCAACCTTGTATAGCGCATTATTGGACATCTAAATATTATTTTCAAAGTCACCAATATGCTCCATAAGTAAATGGTAAATAATTTACAAAAAAAGATTTTTATAATTAAGTGTATCTTCTTTTCTATTGACGTGTGCATCTGTACACTATGGCAGTGACAAAATAAACTTACTTATGTACTATAGCCACAAAATTCAAAATATACATTTCATTTGTCATAAAAATATCTTAAACAAATGACATTTTAATCAAAATCGTTAGAGCCATTTTCAAGAAAATCAAAATTGTCGAAAAATTTTCCATGTAAAAGGTAGTTTAGGGTAGGGCTATTTTCTTCAAAATGTTCGTGTCGCATCCTTGAAAGACATTAAACTTAAATATCAAGTTTGATTTTTAACCGACTTTTCGTTTTTGTTATGCTGTCCAGACTGGCTAACACACACACACACACACACACACACACACACACACACACACACACACACGCGCACGCACGCACGCACGCACGCACGCGCGCACGTGGACCTTTTTCTAGAAATGCTTTTTTTGGATTCAGGGGGTCGCAAAACATATTTCCTGTGAAATCTCGACATTGAATTTTTGGGTGGAATACAATACTTCCTTCTACTTACCAGCAGAGAAAGTAAAAAAAAAAAAAAAAAAAATAGTGTCAAATATCTGGAGCCTTCTAGTTTCTTGATGAACAAATATAAATGGTCTACTATTTCAGTAACTACCACACAAATATTGTGTGAACAATGTAGTAATGTCTTTTTTTACCTTCATTCGAATGTATTTAGCCACAATTTAGGGCCAAAATGTCATTCAGAGTTTAATTTCTATCGAGATTTGAGAACCTCAGGAACATTAAATTTTGACAATTCATTCGAATGAAGGTATAAATGCATTACTGCATTGTCTATAGAATGTTTGCTCTACTGTTAGTGAAATAAGAAACCATTTATACCCATTAGTCAAGAAGCTAGATGGCTCCAAATATTTTACACAATTTTTTTTTCGGCGAAATGGTTCTTTATTGACAATGATCGAATTGAACATTTTTAAAAAAATTATTTTAGGTCACTTTAACTTCTATGTCACAACGCGAACAGTACATATTTAGCAAACATATTCACAAACACATATATGCATACAATTACACACATTTCTATTTTATATCAGTTTCCACAGACCCATATCCTTTAAATAAGCAAAACGTTTGCGACGTAGCTGCATGTTGTTTAACGTTTCGGAGATATCCTGTGGAATTCTAAGTTGTTTCCGTATATTTTTGTGCTTATCACATTCAATGAGCAGGTGGTGAATAGTGATGTCCTTATGGCATAGATCATATGCTGGCTTTATCTGTCCTGTGAGAAGGTATGAGTGAGTGAGTGAGTGAGTGAGTGAGTGAGTGAGTGAGTGAGTGAGTGAGTGAGTGAGTGAGTGAGTGAGTGAGTGAGTGAGTGAGTGAGTGAGTGAGTGAGTGAGTGAGTGAGTGAGTGAGTGAGTGAGTGAGTGAGTGAGTGAGTGAGTGAGTGAGTGAGTGAGTGAGTGAGTGAGTGAGTGAGTGAGTGAGTGAGTGAGTGAGTGAGTGAGTGAGTGAGTGAGTGAGTGAGTGAGTGAGTGAGTGAGTGAGTGAGTGAGTGAGTGAGTGAGTGAGTGAGTGAGTGAGTGAGTGAGTGAGTGAGTGAGTGAGTGAGTGAGTGAGTGAGTGAGTGAGTGAGTGAGGCTGGAGTGGCCAATTCGAAGCCGTGTCAGAATAACTTGTTCCCTTCGGGTCAGAGATTTGGTTGGGTGGAGGACAGTGGATCCTTTTCTCACCTGGTGTAATTTTCCTTGATGCTACACACTCCACTCACATTTCCATTTTTTCAGGTATTTCGGAAACATGATTTACATCAGAGTATGGGATTAGGATATCCGTTTGTTGGGGTAATGATGTGGCATCTTTAGCAGCTTTGTCAGCTTTTTTGTTTCCTGCTATTCCTTCGTGCGAGGGAATCTAAATGAATACATCTTTACCAACGTCAGTGATGCTACTGATTAATCTCTGGGTATCCTGTACAAATTTGTTGTTTGTATTAACATTTTTTATGCTCTGCGCGGTACTCAGTCAGTCAGAGCATATTATGTAGCTGTTGTGGTGAGTTTTCAGAATATAAGCAACTGCTTGATATATGGCGTATAATTCACAACTGTAGATGGAGTAGTAGTCTCGAAGCCTGTAGTGTAGAACTTCATCTAGAGTTATTGCACATCCAATACCATGATCTGTTTTTGATCTGTCGGTACATAGAAATTGATAGTATGGGAATTTGCTGCACATTTCGTTAAATAATGCTTCGTAGATATTTCCAGCAGTATTCGATTTCTCTGGTGATGATATGTCGGTATGTATCTTGGGAACACTAAGTTTCCAGAGTGGGGTTTCGTAATCGTCCCTGATCATCATGGGAGGGATCTTTATGTTGTTGATATAAGAGTAGTTAGTAAGTCGGTGATTGAAAAGTATCGAGTGTTTTTAGTATGACAGGTCTTTCTGCTACCCGCATTTGGGAAAACATATGAATGGATATCTGAATGAGGTCTTGTCGCTATTTTGATTCCATGCTTAATACTTAATTTCATTCTCCTGATGTTCAGCGGTGATTGCTTAACTTCTATCTGTAGGCTAGAGACTGAACTGGTATGATATGCCCCTAGAGTAATCCTGATAGTTGAATTTTGAATCACGTCCAGATGTTTAAGTAACGCTGGTGTTGCAGAGTTGTACACAACAGCTCCGTAGTCTAGTTTGCTTTGAATTATTGTTTGATATGTGCTCCGTAGAACATGTTGATCAGTAACCCAACTATGTTGTGACAGGGCTTTTAGAACGATTAAGCGCCGTAGACAATCATCTTTTAGATTCGAAATATGTGTCTTCCATGATAGGTTGTGGTAGAAGATAAGTCCCAGTAGGTTCAATTGTTTTGTTGTCTCAACGGGTTTTCCATGTAGGTAGATGGAGGGGTTCGTAAGATGCATTGCACTTTGGGTGAGCAAATACAATCTGACCTTTGTTAAGAAAATCTGGATCCTGTTTCTTTTGCCCAACTTTATATCCTGACAGTATCTTGTAACAAGGCTTGGGTGGTCGAGATGATATTCCCCTTACAGAAAATTGTCAGGTCGTCAGCAAATAGGCATGCTTTTAGAAATCAAGGAGCAGTGTTCAGTCTATCATTTATTGCAAGTAGAAAGAGTGTAACGCTGATCACGGAGCCTTGGGGTACATCATTTCTAGCTTAACGTCCTTGGAAAGTGTTGCCGTTCGCACGAACTCTTATGGTGCGATTCTGGAGAAAGTTTTTAATGAAATAAAACATATTTCCAGATATTTTATGTCGTAGTATTTCAAGTATACGTGTTCTCCATGTCATATCATATGCCTTTTGTGTGTCTAGACTAACTAGTATGAGATGTTGATTTTGGAGTACGGCATCCCTTGTTTCAGACTCAATCGTTACTAAACATCTGTAGTGGAGCGGAATTGCCATACTGAGAGTCAGACAGAAGCTTTCTGTTTTCGATCAAGTAACATAGTTTTTGGTTTATAATGTTTTATATTAGTTTACACATTGTACATGTGAGACATATTGGTTTGTAATTGTTTGATAGTGTGAAGTGTCTGTTTGGTTTCGGTATATGTATATCTATCGCAGACCTCCAGAGATCCGGAAATATCCTAGAAGGCCAGATATGATTGAATATTTCAAGAAGATAAATATGAGTTTCAGTTGGTAGCTGTTTCAGTAGGTCGTAAGCTATATTATCTGGGCCAAGGCTGGAGCTTTTCCATGATACTCTCGATACTCAATGATTTCGTCGAAATTTTCCGTATTGCCATTTCAATCTCATTTGATAGTGTTTTTGGCTTTAAAGGATTTGAATTCCTCCTCATAACTGGAGTCAGATGATGCGAATGCAAATGAATCCACTAAGATGTTAGCTACTGACTGTGGGTTCGTTTGTGTGAGGATCTCGTAATGTAATTTCTGTATTGTATTTAAATCTGCCTCTTATTTTCCGGATATTTTCCCATGCCGCTTTCTGAGGAGTTTGGTAGCTTGAGGATGCGACAAAATTTAACCATAGAGTCTTTTTTACTTTGCTTAATAGTTCTCCTTGCTATAGCTCTTGCTTGGAGGTACCTCTTCAGTAGGACGTCGTCTGTATTGGTAGTACGCTTTGTTCTTGGAACTAATATCTTTACGGCATTCACTGGTCCACTAAGGAACGTTTTTCTTGATAGAAACTGCTATTGTAGGTATAGAAGGATTGGCGGATTTGTGGATAAGTTCTTTGAAGTTTTTTATTATTTCCTTGAAGTTACTGTGAATAAATTCGGCGGCAGATGTAAGATGTGGTAAGCGTTCAGTTATAAACCACTTAAACGTGTTCCAATTTGCTTTTTTGAAGTTAAACTTTGGTGTGAGTGTGGGTTTCTGTGGACTGTCATTCAGATAAGTAAAACGATAAGAAAATGGTCACTGTTTCCTTGAGGTTCTTTATAAATAGAACATTCAAACAAATCTGACATGCTTGATGAACACAGGCTTAGGTCGATAGAGCTAAGAGATCCATACCCTAGACTGAAATGTGTAGGTTCTAGAGAATTAAGTATGATTAGGTCTGATTCATTTATAAACCGTTCAATGAGTTTACCGCGTGATTTGGTGGCAGTGCATCTAAGGAGAAGCTGTTGAGCTAGGTCATGTAGCGTAATAAGATCTAGATTCTGGCTGTTGGAGAGACATATACGAGTATTACATACACACAGTTCTATTGCCTAAAGAATAGAAACTGCACTCGCTTTTAGGTTAGTGTTGAGTGGGATAACACACTGCGGGAGGTTTTCTCGAACATAGATAGCAACCCCACCTATAGCATCTGTACATTCTTCACGATTTTTATTATAAGCAGTGTAGCCTGTACAGGCTACTGCATCATCATGCCTAAAATTTGTTTCTTGAGTACAGACGATTACTGAATTATGTTTAAGTAAAAGCTGGAGGTGTTCCAGTTGACAATAAAAAACATTCATGTTTCATTTTAATATGTTGTGATCCATTAGTTGTTATACTTTTTAATTTTAAAACTTAGAGAGAAATATTATGTTGGTTTTAGCATAATTCTTTGCTATGTAGCTGCCAAGATGTTTAGGAGACTGTGTTTTTCTCGTTTATTTCGGCAAGCAGTTTCTTTCCTATTCGGATGCTTCGATTTTTCATTGTTTTGTTGGTAAACAAAGGATGAAGTTTTGTTATTGTATCCAGGAGTCCTTTCAAAATATCAGTATAGCTAAGCGTAAGTCATATTATCTCAGACGCTCTGACGGTATTTTTAAAGAAGCTTGCATACTGAAGGTAGCTTAAAACATAGTCATTGGGTGTGTCTTCCATAGCATTTTGTATCACAGACATCTGCTCATTTATGAGTGACAGAGTATCGGTCTTTTTACACGCTTTATACTAGCTTCATCTGTGTGTGTGTGTGTGTGTGTGTGTGTGTGTGTGTGTGTGTGTGTGTGTGTGTGTGTGTGTGTGTGTGTGTAATGTAACGTAATGTAACATAACGTATCGTAACGTAACGTACTGTAATGTAAAGGAATCTTTTGACGTAATTTTCACCCACTTAGAGTCGTCTGATTGACTTTAAAATGTGCATACTTGTCAAAGACCAATGGCAACACAATAATATCATAACTTTATCCTAAGGTCCTAACCAGGATCATCAGGATAAAACAAAATTAATCAGCTAAATATATCAATGTAATGGAATCTTTCGACGTAATTTTCACCAGCTTACAGTCGTCTGATTGACATGAAAATTTGCATACATGTCAAGGACCGATGACAAAATAATTTCATAGCTTTGTCCTAAGATCCTGACCAGGATAATCAGGATAAAGAGGGACTTAGCTAAATTGAATAATCTAACGTAATTTTCACCAACTTGAGACGTCTGATTGACTTGAAAATTTGAATACATACCAAGGATTGGTGACAATACCATAATATCTTGAAATTGTCCTAATGTGCTGACTAAGCTAACTTTATCAATACAAAGGAACCTTTCGGCGTAATTTTCAGCAACTTAGAGTCTTGTGATTGACTTGAACATTTGCACACGTGTCGAGGACCAATGGCAATAGAATAATAATATCATGACTTTGTCCTAAATTCCTGATCAGGATCACCAGGTTAAAAAAATACTTAGATACGTTTAGCAATGAAACAGAATATTTCAACATAATTTTCACCAACTCAGAGTCGTCTGATTGACTTGAAAATTTGCACACGTGTCAAGGACCGATGAGGATATGTCATCATGACGTTGTCCCAATGTCGTGACCAGCATCGTCAGGATAAAGAATGACTAAGCTAAATTTGTAGAAAACTGTACAGTTATTACATCTTAGGTGTCACTAAGGCACATTTCTACATGCTCCCTGAAAATTGCTTTAATTAAATAAATACATATTTATATATTGGATGACGTAGATGTCCAGAGAAAGGAACATGAGGCCAGTGGAAACATCGCGGACCGTAGTTCATACAAGGCCAAGATACCCACAGCAGCTGGTAGTTTAGAAACCGACACAAGTTAAACTGGGCAAAGGCATTAAGTCGCTTGAAAATATTGAAAGGCTTTGATGCCCGGAGAGAGGACCTGATGTGTGTGTAGTGTTTAACGCCCGCTTTTACTACATACGGCACCGCAGGCGGTAACACTGATGATACATGGGGTGAAGATGGAGCACCGGTGGAATGAGATGGCGGAGGAATTCGGAGAAACCTGAGGAAACCCGCCTCAGCGTCGCTTCGTCCAACACAAATCCCACATGCGGTTGCCTGGGATCGAACCCGGCCCGGTGAGAAGCGAATGTTCTAACCACTCGGCTACGGCGCTGCCATAGAGATGACCTGAGAGGGACACGAGGTTTCGGGGGAAGTATTGTGGATCGAAGTTTACCCAGAGCCAGGAAGTCCACAACAGCTGGGTGATTTGAAACTTTTCAAAAAAATATTTGAGAGAAATTTCGAACTCAGAAATTTCTAAAAGATTTCAAATTAAAAATTTCTGAAAAAAAATTGAATAAAAAAGGTTGAGAGTAAAAAGTAAAAATAAATTATAGTTTTGAAAACTAACAAGATCACGCTTTTTTAGCAAACCAAACTAAAAAGTGGAAAATAATTTTTAAGCATGAAGAATTTGTTCTATGAAGTCAAGTAGTTCATTATATTTCAAAATTCAAAAAATTCAATTTCAAAAACTAATTTATATTGACAAAATAATAAATGTTTTATAAAAAAGCGAGGGTGTCTGACATCAAATAATATAAATAGCTATTTATAAAAGTAAAGATATTAAAATATCTAAAAAGCACCCCACGCTTGTTTACAATAAAATGTATTATTTTGTTAATATAAATTAGTTTTTATTTCAAACTTATTACTTATTTTCTACTTTTTAGTTCGGTTTGTTATAGAAGCGTGTTATTGCTAGTTTTTTAAAACTATAATTTATTTATGCATATGTTTGGTTGCTAGCATAGATTGTTAATTGTTAGTTTTCTGCCTCATCTAGACTTATTAATGATGAGTCAGAAAAGTTTTCGTCATCATCGGTTGGAGATTCGGTGTGTTTTCTGGACGCTGATTTAGGTCGCTTAAGGGCGTTATTCTTGATGCCTGTCTTAAGGTTCTGCCCTAAAGGAGGAAACTCAACTGCTGTGTTAGGTTGTAGCAATGACTTCGAAGGAAATTCGGACTGAGGGTCTCCTTTTTCATGTAAGCAAGTAGACTCTACTAGTGCGTTTCTATGTGATCAGTAGCAGTTTCATTAATTTCTGCTTCTTCTATTATTATATCATTTTTTGGCATGTTTGTTGCCTGTTTACTTACGCTTTCAGTTGGGCAGCTGACCGTCTTAGCATTAGTTTCATCTGACGACTTGCACTATTTAACTAGGTGCCCTTCCACTTTACATAGAAAGCAGGTAGGAACATTTGAAGAAATGTATATCCAATATGATGTATCAACATAGCTTATTTGTATGCTGTCTAATAACTTTAGAAGTCGTCAGGTTTTACGTATAACTGTCGGCGAAAGTTCATTATGTGTGTACAGCCAGGGATGAGCATTGCGCCCTGATAAATGATGTGGATGACACCGGTTTAATCCCGTAGGTCAAAAGATTGTCTTCAATTACATGATTGGGAATAACAGGACACACATTAGAGTATTACTCTCTTATTTTTATGGAGAAGTGGTCTAATTTCCAAATGTAGGTTGTTCACCTTTATTTTCGGACATTTAGAGATCAGAGATACATACAGGATGTAAATGAATAACACCGCACGAATTTTACTGCTAATAGAGGGTTCATAGACAATAAATTTGAGACAGGAAACCAATGGTCTACGACATTAAGGGTACATATGACTGAGTTTTGACGATTTTTGGTAAAAAAATTGATTTTGTTTTTTATTTTAGCGTTAAAAAATATTAGAATCTTTCCTCTATCATATGCATCCATTACTTTTTCAGTTCCGCTATTTTTAAAGCCATCCTTTAACTCCATGTGCGTGGTATTTAAATGTCCATATACGCCCACTTTTACGATATAATTCCCCCAAGGGGACCTGCTATGGTAGGTCCGGGTTTGGCGCACCCGGGGCCCCGAGCCGCTCATCCCCATCATCATCCCCTCACCTCCATCAGGTCTAGCCACGTTATCATCCACTTAGATGTAGTCTCTTCCTCTTCTAGGTCTTACGGTTTTACGTAGGTTAAGTTTTAGAGTTATAACTCCTGTCTCAGCAACAGGGATCTATCCTGTCTCCGTGGCTCCTGTCCCACGGTTTCGGCGCAGCTTCCAACATGTGTGCTCTTCGGAGGCTCAGGCGTGAAGGTTGAGTGGACCCTCCTCACTACCCCTTTTGTGCGACACTAGGTGCGGAGCTGTTCCATTGTCAAGTACACCCCCGTAGCTCCTTAGGGGCCGGGTCCCCATGGGTATCTCGGCGGCCGTGCTGCCGCTGGGGTGTACAGGGGGACCCGACGTGTTACCGCTGTCTGGGGTCCGATGTAATCAACCACAAGTCCCCTAGGTCCACGCTCACTCCGTTGAGGCAGCGTGGGCTAGAGTGGGGAGCCACAGGCGGTTATTCCTGTGGTAGGGGCATAAAGTCGGGCCTGCCTTTGGTGGAAATGGTGCATACCGGTAAGTAGTGATAGGCGGAGGTTAACTTTTTCTGACGTACTCCTTGAGATGGGGTCTGAAGCGGGTGCTTCGGGCCGGCACAGACCGGAAGATTTAGGTGTCTTTTTTCCTTTATCCCCCGGATGGCAGGCTGGCGCCGACGGTCCTGAATGGGGACCCTTTAATAATATCTCCTCTGCGCTCACTCCTTCAACTCCACGATTTTTGGTTATGAGTACGGTAAGCGAGAAGAAGACCCTGGCTACTCTGAGTCCGTTTTATATTAAAAAGGAAGTAGGTCGCATATGTGGCCATGTAAAAATGTCAGTCGATGTAGGGACGGCAACTTGCTAATAGAGGTGGCTCAAGACTCCCAAACCGCAAAACTACTTACAGCCACTCTCCTAGGTTCTTATCCCGTAAAGGTGGAGAAGCATAACACTTTGAATAGTTGTCCCGGCGTAGTTTCTACATCAAGTCTGGACAACCTCTCTAACGAGGACATAGTTAACTGCCTCTCTGACCAAGGTGTTATTGCTGCATACCGTTTAATTGGTAAGAAGGATAACCAGCCGTCCGCCTTACGTACCGGTTTCCTTACGTTTGAACGTACGACTCTGCCGCAATTCATTTTCTGAGGGTATAAACGCGCAACCGTACGACCGTATGCCCCAAACCCTATGCGTTGTTTCCGCTGCCAGAAGTTCGGGCATACGCAGCAGCGATGTAGCGGTACACCAGTTTGTCCTCGCTGTGATCGAAATGCTCACGATGGCTCCGTGTGCGATCAGGACTCCACCTGTGTCAACTGTGGAGGTGCACATCCGTCAAACTCGCGCGATTGCCCCCGCTTTTTAGAGGAGAAGGCAATCCAGGAGCTTCGGGTTAAGGAACACCTGACTTTTGTAGACGCACGAAAGTGGTATCAGGAACTTCATCCAACCACCACCTTGAAGTTTTCTGCAGCTGTCCGCCACGCTGTTCCGAAACAGGACGCCGTCGTACAAACGTGCCCCAGTTCGCCCTCTCGGGTTTCCGTTGGAGTACAAACTGGCTCACCTGACGAGCATAGTTCTACTCCACCTACAGTTCGACCACAGACTACCTCTTCTGCCGTCCAGACGCCAATTTCGCCGCAGTCGACTAGCTCTGAGACTGCTTCGTTGCCTGTTGAACGCCATCGTTCCAGGCATAAACACCGGGCCAAGAGTTGCACGTCCTCTGTGAAGTCCCGCTCCCGCTCTGCGAGTCGCAGGGGTTCTTCAGACTCCCGCACATCGGAGGAGTCACCGGAGGATGGTGGACCTCGCATTATCGGTCCAAAGAGTGCGAAGGTGAAAAATAAAATAAAGACCAACTATTATTCGAATTTAGCATGGAAATAATCCAGTGGAATATTAATGGGTTCCGGGCCAGGGCTCCAGACATACAACATTTAGTTTCTCAGCGATCGCCTTCCATCGTCTGCTTACAAGAAACCCATCTGCAGCCTAATCATAGTTTACATCTACGTAATTTTTCCGCAGTTAGACATGACTGCAGCTGGTCGGCGAGCGAGCGGTGGTGTGGCTACGCTGGTGGCACATACCATCTCTGCCGCCAGCATACCGCTTAACACGCCGCTGCAAGCTGTAGCGGTGCGTGTACAGCTGCAGGGCCTGTGCTTCTCTATTTACAATGTCTATCTGCCACTGGTCAATGTCGTACAAGAACACGACCTTCGGGCTCTTCTGGTTCAGATTCCGCCACCGCTCCTGTTTCTCGGCGATCTGAATGCCAAAAACACTTTATGGGGCTCCGACATTGACGATGCTCGTGGGTGCCTTATAGCAGACGTTTGTGATACATCTGGCTTGCTTCTGCTGAACACTGGTGTACCCACATTTTTATCTTCCACTTACGGCACACATTCAGCACTAGGCGTTACCTTTTGTAGCCCGGCATTAGTTCCACTGCTTGAATGGTCGGTGCTTTCCGACCTATTTGGCAGCGATCATTACCCCATTAATATTCACCTCTATCATACACATACTGCGCCAACACGGCATCCTCACTGGATTATTTCCAGAGCTGATTGGGGGAAATTTCACTCCCTTATTCATCTCACCGACGATGGTTTTACCACCATTGCCGACATGGTGGAATATTTTACATGTTCTGTGTTGCTCGCAGCAGATTCCAGCATTCCTCGTGGATCATCTACACCACGACACTTTCCTGTGCCTTGGTGGTCTGAGGAATGCCGTTTGGCTATCAAAGCGCGAAAACGTGCTCTGCGTCTTTTTAGTTTACATCCTACCGAAGACAATTTTATCGCTTTTAAACGTTCTCGTGCCAGAGCACGTTTTGTTCTTCGGAGTGCAAAGCGCGTATCCTGGGAAACCTACCTCTCCTCGCTTTCATGTCGCACTTCGGCACAAAGGGTGTGGACTGCTGTTCGGCGTATGTACGGCAAGTGTCGCCGGACCATTATTTCCGGTCTTGCCGTAGAAGGCTCCACCTACACCTCCGAGCAGGACATCGCCGACACCCTTGCCGATTCTTTCGCTGCTGACAGCCAAACCCGAAGTTACAGTAACGCCTTTTTAGGAATCAAAGAATCCTTGGAGCGGATAACCCTCAATTCTACGTAACAGTGACTGCAGTGAACCGTACAACGCGCCTTTCACCGAAGCGGAGCTGGCACGTGCTTTGTCTCTCGCAAAGGACTCCTCTCCTGGCCCTGCTGAAATCCACCGACAAATGCTGCTTCACCTTCCACCTGTGGCTCTTTCCTTCCTGCTGAGCATTTATAACCGCATATGGCTTCAGCAGGTTTTCCCGTCTTCCTGGCGCGAGGATATTGTCATCCCCATCCCTCGGCCCGGAAAGGACCGGACACTTCCCTCTAGCTACCGCCCTATTTGCCTGACGAGTGTCGTTTGTAAGACCTTCGAACGTATGGTTAACACTCGCTTAGTGTGGTGGCTGGAGAAGAATAACCTGCTGAGCAACGCTCAGTGCGGTTTTCGTCGTCATCGCTCCAGTGTCGACAATCTGGCACGCATGGAAGCATATATACAAAATGCCTTTGTCTTGAAGCAGCATGTCGTGGGCGTCTTCTTCGATCTGCAGAAGGCCTACGATACTACCTGGCGCTATGGTATCCTACGTACTTTACACGGTTACGGTTTACGCGGTCATTTAGCCATCCTCGTTTTAAACTTTTTAAAACTACGCCGGTTTCGTGTCCGCATTGGGAATACACTATCCCACGACAGGATCCAGGAGAATGGTGTACCCCAGGGATCGATTCTTAGTGTAACGCTTTTCGCCGTGGTGATTGACGGTATTGCCAGTGTTGTTCGTAGGGGAATCCCGATGTCGCTGTATGTTGACGACTTTGCTATCTACTACCGCTCTTTTAATCTTGAACACATCGAACGCCAACTGCAGCTGACCATATCCTCTATCGCCGAATGGACTCATCGCACCGGCTTTCAGTTCTCCCCTACGAAAACACATTGTCTACACTTTCATCGACTTCGTGGTGTGCATCCTCCTCCTGATCTTCATTTGCGTGACACGCGTATTCCTTTCGTTCCGCACCTGAAGTTCTTGGGCCTACACCTCGACAGCAACCTCACATGGGTGCACCATATTCGCCATCTTCGTGCTTCCTGCAATCGTTCACTTTGGATGCTCAGGGTTTTATCTGGGGCATCTTGGGGCGGCGATCGAACCGTCATGTTGAGGTTGTATGGCTCACTGGTCCGGTCCAAATTAGATTACGGCTGTTTTATTTATGGCGTGGCATCTGCCTCTAAGCTCCGCCTTTTAGACACGATTCATCATACTGGCATCCGCCTTGCTACTGGAGCTTTCCGTAATAGTCGAATTGCGTGTCTGTATGCTGAAACTGGCGAACCTCCACTGTCTGTCGGACGCTCGGTATTGCTTTCTTCATACGTGGCACGGTTAGCAGCTCACCGTGGTCACCCGTCATTTTACTCTGTATTGCGTCCAGACTTAGCCCACCGTTGTGTGAGAAATAGCTCAATATCCCGCCCCAGCGGTATTCGGTTTCGCGAACTGCTCGCCATACATTCTCTGCGAATGCCTGCTGTAGAGCGGTATTGCCATGGTCACTTTCCTCCTTGGCAACTCCACCGTGCCCAATTCGACCTCGAGCTTGCACCCCATGCTAAAGTAATTACCCCTCACTCGGTGTTTCGTCAACTCTTCACCGAGCTCCTGGGACGTTACCCGATTTACCTTCCGGTTTTTACCGATGGTTCCCAGGTGGGTGGTGCTACAGGCTGTAGTTTTGTGTATAACGATGAGGCTCAAAGTACCGCCTTCCGGACGCCAGTTCTGTTTTTACCGCCGAGCTGTTCGCCATATTTTATTTTTTACTCTTTATCTCCAGCTCAGGTCCTGGAAATTTTATGATTTGCTGTGACTCTCTGAGCGCTCTCCAGGCCTTACAGCAATTTCTCGGCACTTCAGCACTCATAGTTAAAATACAAACACTCATTTCACAGTTACTGACTCACGGATACCAGTTTGTTTTTATATGGACCCCAGGCCATGTGGGAATTCCTGGTAACGAGGAGACGGATGCGGCTGCAAAGTCTGCATGTCGTCTGCCGGGATTATCCATACGAACTCTGCATTTTAGTGACGCGCAACGATATTTCCGGCGCCATATTTTTTCGTTCTGGCAGAAGTCGTGGGAAGAGATATCTGGCACCCAATTACGGACAATCAAAGACACAGTAACACCCTGGCCGACATCCGTCAGGGATGCACGGCGGTCGGAGGTCATTCTCCCCTGGTTGAGAATCGGTCACACTCGCGCCACACACGGGCATCTTTTGCGTGGCGACCCGGCCCCTGTGTATCAGACGTGTGGTGTACAACTGCCCGTCCCGCACGTTTTGCTTGATTGTCCACGATATACTAGAGAGCGCCAGTCCGTTGGCCTGGTTTTACTATGCGGTCAATTCTGGGCGACGACCCGGTATCGGTAGATAACGTACTGTGGTTCGTCAGCCAAATTGGGTTTGCGAAACAAGTTTAACTTGTGTTTTATTTTTGGTGTTTTATTCTACCGAATGAATCCCGGTTTTATTGTTGCACCGCTTGTTTTTACTTTTTAACTGTTTTATTTTAATACTTGTCCTTCAGATTTTTAACGTTTTAAGTGTTTTAGATTTTGATGTTTTAACTTCCAACAAGTTTACTGCTATTTTAGTTTTCGCTTTTTAACCGTATTAATTTGTTTTAGGCCGTAAAAATTGACTTGGGGCCCAAATGACCCAGCTGTCGACGGGCCCTTAAACTTCACTCTCCTCCTCCTTCTCCTCCTCCTCCTCCTCCTCCTCCATGATATAATGTTATTGTGCACTGTTACTGTGCCATTTCACCCCATATTTTGATTATGCCGCTCGAAGTAGTGCTAATGATTGGCTACTGCCATTTGTAATGTAATTGAAAATATCATCTGAAGAAAGAAACAAGAGGTCTGAGGGGGAGACATATGGTCCAGGGCAATTCTGAGGTCAGTTTATCTTCTTTTGCCTTTTTCTCAGTTCGCAATTTTTCAGCCTTTTGCTCTATACAAGATGCTCCTGGCGGAGCATTTCTTATCAGAATGGCTTGAAACTTGCACAGTATGTACTAATATGTACTATAAATAAAAATTGTATTGGGTTTTTATATCAGATGAATTTTAGTGGGTTTTTTTTATCCTTCAGAACAGGCTGTTACTCCATATTTTTTAAAAATTATGAAATATAAACATTTACATTTTTCTGTAAGTCAAACAAATAACCAGATATAAAAACCCAATACAATTCTAATTTATCCTTGTTTAAAGCACATCTCTACAAAATTTTAGAATGATTGGATGAAAACTTTGTCGCAAGGGACTTTTTAAGTGCGACTATTAATTTATTTAAATAATTTGCAATAGTTCTTGAACCAAGCAACATACAGAGTTGAAAGTTTTCACAGCATAATATGGTTACAATATAAATATGCACACAAAGTTTCATCGAAATTGATTAAAAGATATAGAAGTTGAAAAATTCAGTCATATGTACCCTTAAATAGTTTGCAATATTTCTTGAACCAAGAAACATACGGAGTTGAAACTTTGCACAGCATAATATGGTTACAATATAAATATGCACACAAAATTTCATCAAAATTGATTAAAAAATATAGAGGTTGGAAAATTCCGTCATATGTACTCTTAAGTTAATAAGTTATACGTATTCAAAGTAACTAGAGATTGTGACCAATAAATCATAAACAGGAAGAAATATATCAATTTTATCCATTGGAATCGAAATAGTGCATATTAGGAACTCAGTAAAGCCCTATGCTGTCTCTCTGAGGAAGCATTTCTAACTTTTAGCGTTACCAAAATCGCTTAAATTGGAGGCTTAACATGTGGCTGCACGCCACTGCAATGGATAACAGGTTGTGGTGAGTGGCTACTAAAATAGAGGTTAGTTATAAAACGTGTGGTTTGGCCGCACGGTTATGCCGACTGACTGTGGACCTAATGAACCCGAAAAATCGAGTTCAAATCCGGAGAGGGTTAAACCTTTTTTCCCCTTTCTTTTCCGTTTTTGAGAACAATGTTGTGCTTATGCTTTAAAATAACAAAATACCAGCATCCTATACAACGCACATAGTATTGCTTACTTTTAGTAAATAATTTATTCCCCGAGTGTTTCAGGCTCTCCAATTTTGTGACCACAATTTACAGGTCAAAACATTTCTCTGAGTATTATTCTCTCGAAATATCGTAAAGCCTTTTCATCGTTCATTGTTCATTGTGGTACACCAAACCTCAGTCCCATAGGTTACTACAGGCCTTACTAATGGTTTATAAACTTTGAGATTAGTCTTTGTGGTTTTATTCCATTAGAAAAAATCTTTTTATTTGCATAATAAGCTCGTTCCCTGCCTGTATTCTTTCTCTTATTGTATCGCTCAATTTATTATCGGATTTAATGAACGTACCAAGATATGAAACCCGCATTTACTCATTATTTATTTCCTTACCTCTGTTCTGCTTGTATCTACCTATTGTATTGTAATGTTCATATTAATTCAACTTATGTTTCTAATAATTCAATCTCATGCAGCTCTTTCAAGTACTTATCAATTATTTACTTGTTTCTAAGCTGCTAGTTAGGGTTGAGCCATCTCATTTAAGTGAAAACAAAGTTCTCAGTGCGTTTACATTATTTAGGTCATGCAAGTGTAAATAATAGTTAAACAAAAAGTTTAAACATTACTTAAACGAAAAATTACAACGCGACAGAAGTGTTTCCTGTAAATCAAATTAAATTAAGTATGCGCTTGTGCATACATCAATCAATCAAGAGAGAAAGAAGGAAGGAGGGAGGAAAGGAGGCAGGGAAAGAGGAAGGAAAGGAACAAGGGGGAAGGAGGGACGGAAGGAAAGAAAGAATGAGAGAATTAAGCAATTAAATAACGGAGGGAGGGCGGGAGGAAGGAAGGGAAGGTTGGAGCCAGGAAGAGTGGGAGGGTGAGGGAGGTAGGAAGGCAGGGAGGAAGGAAAGAAGGAATGAAGCAAGAGAGAAAGAAAAAGAAGCAAAGAAAGAACATAAAAGAATATGGGCTTACGTGTATTTGAACGTGTGCTTTTAATACACGCGTACTTTCGCGTCGTGGCACCACATCCATTACGCTAAACCAGCGGCCACCATCTCTATGCACAATGTGTATAGCAGGTCGTGCAAGTTTACCCGTTGCACGCCGGAATAGTCTACCGTGCACTCCGTAGCCTTCAGAGCAGTGGCGGAATGCGATCTTGCAATTTAAATGCACAATTGACTGTGCAACAATAATAATCGAATTGTAATATGAAGGATATAATTGTTATATAAATTGTTTTAATATAACGTTTTTTTCATTATCATCCAACTTTTCTTTTAAAGAAAAAACAAATGAACAATTAATTGATAGTTGAAACAAAATTAAAATAATCTACAATCTACTTACAATACAGCAGTATTAAATAACACCTTGAAGAAAAGCAATAAACACAACATATTACCCAGAAGTGGAACCTAGTTTTCTAGACTTTTGTTGTCTCTTTTGACAAACTAGTTTTTCAAAATTAAGTATCAATGTTTGTGCAGCAGCTAGTCTAGGTTGACATTTTAAGTTCTGATCCGACAGTTGACTTCTGCAGCAGTTTTTGTTTAATTTCATTAGCGAAAAAAATTGTTCGCATACATATGCGGATAGAACATACATAGAATACGAGCGGCATTTCTATGTAGTCGAGGAAATGTATTTCTTGGAAAATGTGAATAGAAATCACTCAAACTAATTCTATTTTGGAATATATTTTTCAGTTGACCATTGCATTGCAAATCGATAAGTTGAAGTTGCAATTCAGATGGAACATTACCAACATCTGTAGAGTAAAGCTCAGCAAATATTTGGAAAATTGGCTCCAATTGCACCACGTCTTGAAGCCTTTTATGAAATTCTTGGTTCAACTCTGTTAATATTTGAACATATGTATACTTGCAAGTCTATGACCTGAACAAACTGCTGAACTGTTGAGAGATTTGGGAAATGCTCAAGTTCTTTAAAGTTAACTGCCTTTCCCATAAGGATGGTTTGATTTTGAATGCTCTGATACTATCACACAAGTCTGTGACGAGTTGGTGCTTTCCTTGCAGCGATTTATTCAGTATATTGATATGTTCTGTCACATCTGCCAGGAACGCCAAGTTGGAAATCTATTTCTCGTCAGTTAATTCTTGTACAGGTGTTCCTTTTTGCTCCATAAAATACGATATTTCACTGCACAGTTCGAAGAACCGATCTAGTAACATTCCACGTCTTAGCCATCGAACTTCACAATAGTATGGTAAAGTACCATACTCACTGTTGCACTCTTCTAGGAATCTTTGAAACTGACGATGACTGAGCCCTTTTGACCTAATTGCATTAGTTGTTCTGGTCACAACATTCATCACATTGTTCATTTTAATGCTTTTGGTGCAGACACTCTTGATGTACAATACAATTTACACGTATAGCCTCATTATGTTCAGACTCTTTATATTTTCTTTCAGAAGTTCAACCACATCAACTCGACTCCCAACCATACAAGAAGCACCGTCAGTACACAGTAATACCAATTTATCCCAAGGCAGACCAAAATTTTCAATAACCTCTTCAAGACACAAATAATATCTGATCCTTTTGTAGTATCCTTCATTGCAACAAGATCTAACAGTTCTTGTTTAATCTGAAGCTCTGAATCTACACCCCTTATAAATATTGCAAGTTTGGCTGTATCAGATATATCACCACTCTCATCAATAGCCAAGAAATAATGCGTAAATGATTTACGTAAGTCCATAAGTTGCAATTGAGCATCGTCTCCTAAATCTTGCACACGACGGGCCACGGTCGAAGGAAACAAACTTATGGCCACAAATTCCTGGATTTATTACGGATACAGTTCCTCTGCTGCTATGGTGATACACTCCTTTATAAATTCACCATCTGTAAAGGGTTTTAGTTTTCTTGCTATTTGGAAGCAGATTCTGAAACTGAGGCGAACAGCCGATAACTGATGTTATGGAGCTTTTCCTTCAGTCTTCCTACTAATAGTGCACACTCCTATCCTTGGTAACTGTCATATTCACTCGCGTGAGTTGAGTAATGTCTTTGCAAATCGAATTTTCTTATTGCATGCGAAATCTTACCACAAACTAAACATTTTGCCATTCCCTACTTTCTATAAAAATGAAACACCCTTCCCATGAAGGCATAAATGTAGGAGTAGATGTCCTACGAGTCACATTACATTCTACAGCCCACATGATGTTTACGAAAACAAACCGCAAGAGACGAGACAACACTGTTGTCGACTTCCACGTCATGCCTGAAGCTGAAATCGTACGGCACTCGTAGCACAGTGTTACGTTATTTGCTCTAGCACAAAATCGATCCACTTGGTGGCCGCTGCGCTAAACAGACAGGCTACGGAGTTCGCCCGCTTGTTCTCTCAGCATGCGTTACAGCTGTAGTGGACATGAACAGTGGCGTGCATACTATCAAATAATTTTAAATCACAGTTCTCTAATTTGTAATCCTAGACCACAGATTTCCTATCTCAAATTGATTGCCTTTGAACCGTCTATCACCAGTAAAATTCGTGCTGTATTATTCATTTACACTCTGTGTATATGTGTGTGTGAGTGTGTGCGCGTCTGCAAGTCTACGTGCGCGCGCGTGTGGTCTGTGTGTGTGTGTGTGTGTGTGTGTGTGTGTGTGTGTGTGTATGTGTGTGTGTGTTTGTGTGTGTGAAGATATTTTCGTCCCACAACGAACAGGAAACGGAAATGAATGGCAATGACGCACATCGTCAAGCACGAAATTCATGAAACTCGACACCACCAGGAGTGAAAGCAGGTGTTTATCCACCACAAACTATACCTGTTTTTGTTTCTCTCTCCGATAGGTGTTAAATTTCTTCCTTCTCCTTGGCATCGTCGGTCTTTTGTTTCCCATCGAGTTCGGGAAATATTTTTCATTACTCTCCCTTCCATCCCCGTCTGTCCAGAGACCAAGTCAAATGCCTCGAGTGTTTGGTGACAGGAATCCTGAGATAGCGTAGAATGAAATAAAAATAAAAATAAAAGGTTGACGGAGACGCAGGAGGAGACGCAGGAAGGAGCGGGAGGTAGAACCACTGAGCAAATTATTCTTGACTTGCCCGTTATAACCTGTTCATTCTTAATTTGTGTACCTATATAAAACTAGAGACTTTTTTGTAGGAAACCAAAATGATTATGAGGAAAGTCCACCGTTACATAAAGAGGCAATGTAATAGTAACCTCAGTTCGAAGGTATCTCGAAAACCACTCATCCGATTATAATAATTTATTCAGTGATGGATAACTTAAATTTTTAATGACTGACCAAAGGCCGTCACTTTATAAGAACATAATACTACTTAAAAATAAAGTTTAAGTAATACAATATTCATATCTCACAGGACAACCATCTGCATAACAAATTGTGAGTACATACTCAGGTTTACTCTTTGGTTTTATTAAGTTTGGCACAACCATGAGAGTCAACATATAAACGAGGTATATACTTAGAACGAACATTTTTTATCCTTCCTTTGAAACAGCTTCTTTTGTGTATGGAAAGAAATAGTTATAATTTTGCTTAAAAATTAAGAAAAAGATTTCTGTAGTAAAATATTACGCACAAGGCTGTCTGGGTGCTAATTCTCAGCCCTCATCTTCAGCAATGGTCATTTGGATCTTATTGAGCTATTTTACGTTGTTAAGTGTTAAATGTAGTAGAAGTATAGGTTGTATTTTGTTACAAAATGGCTAAAAGAACAGGAAAATCGCAAACTGCTATCACCATAATCCCCATTCAAAATACACAAAGAGGCTTTTACAGCACGAAATAGAAGTTAGCATTTGCACTTTAAAGAGGGCTACGTTATTACCACAAATGAATTATTTTTGCTTTAGTTTAACACAGTGCTGCAAGCTATCACCAAACTCATTGTAAAGGCAAGCTAATAACTGTTCAAACGTTTTGGAAGAACATGTTCTCAGTAAACACTTTTAAAAACAGATGAAACCTATTTACTTCCACGTGAACCCACTCAAACAAGGAAGGTCTAAGTGCCGAGCTCAAATTTAATGGTAATGCCCATAGTATTATTCAGAAACAAGTCAGTCGATGCGAAGAAATCGGGAGATAAAATTGACAGAAGAAAGTTATTATTTTTCTTCCACTCGGGATTGTACAAGGCTATCAAGCAGATCCAGGAACGTTTATTAACACAATATTGTAAGCGTTATATTGAATATTAAACTATTACTACACACGAAGTTTAAGAGAAAACTGCTTCATATAGGCCCACTTAAAAGGTACCGAGGACCAAGTAGCCTTTCTTTCCTTTTTATCGAACTATAAGCAACTTTCTTCACATCTCACAGGGTAGTTAAATTCTCAACACGTAAACCCTATTTCAAACTTGGCTAAAATAATTTACAATATATTAAATGAACTTACAGAAAATTCGAGCCATGTCCAATTTTACTACTTTTAAAATTTATAGATTTTCTCATAGCTGAAATTTACATATATTGTATACATCGGGGGGCTCTAATGACCTAGCTGTCGACGGGCCCTTAAACCCCAATCAATCAATCAATGTATACATCGGTTTAAAAATTGGTGCAGAGAAATTGGATTTTCTCCGTCATGTGCTACAAAGTTTGTGCGCTTTTGTAACCAGCTTGAAATACTGAGTGTCGAAATGCCGTCAAAATATGTTATTATGAACATGGACCACTCTTTCACTTAAGGGCTCGTACAATTGTGTTTTTTTGGACAAGGATCTGTTGTAAACTTTGTAAACTTGTCTGCTGGGCCGTTCTCTGTTCACACTTGTAATTATATCCCTTGTAAATACCTCATTAATTTGTACTCTAACAAGAACTTTAAAACGTGTTTCTTAATTCATCTTTTGAAACATTATTATTATTATTATTATTATTATTATTATTATTATTATTATTATTATTATTATTATTATTATTATTATTATTATTATTATTATTATTATTATTATTATTATTATTATTATTATTATTATTATTATTATTATTATTATTATTATTATTATTATTATTATTATTATTATTATTATTATTATTATTATTATTATTATTATTATTATTATTATTATTATTATTATTATTATTATTATTATTATTATTATTATTATTATTATTATTATTATTATTATTATTATTATTATTATTATTATTATTATTATTATTATTATTGTTGTTATTGTTATTGTTATTGTTATTGTTATTGTTATTGTTACTGTTACTGTTACTGTTACTGTTACTGTTATTGTTATTATTATTATTATTATTATTATTATTATTATTATTATTATTATTATTATTATTATTATTATTATTATTATTATCATTATTATAATTATCATTATTATTATTATTATTATTATTATTATTATTATTATTATTATTATTATTATTATTATTATTATTATTATTATTATTATTATTATTATTATTATTGTTATTATTATTGTTATTATTATTATTGTTATTATTATTATTATTATTATTATTATTATTATTATTATTATTACTATTATCATCATCACTATCACCATCATTATCGTTAACATTATTATCATCATTGTCGTCATTGTCATCATCCTTATCACCCTCATCATCCTCATCATCCTCATCCTCATCATCATCATCCTCATCATCCTCATCATCGTCATCATCTTCATCATAATCCTCATCATCCGCATCATTCTCATCATCCTCATCATCCTCATATCATCCTCATCATCAGCACCATCCTCATCATCCTCATCATCCTCATCGTCATCATCCTCATCCTGATCATCATCCTGATCATCCTCATCATCCTGATCATCCTCATCATCCTCATCCTCATCATACTCATCACCCTCATCATCCTCATCCTCATCATCATCCTCATCCTCATCATCATCCTCATCATCCTCATCTTCATCATTATCATCCTCATCATCATCGTCAGCATCATCATCATACTCATCATCATCATCCTCATCATCATCCTCATCATCATAATCCTCATCATGATCTTCATCATCCTCATCATCCTCATTATCCTCATTATCCTCATCATCCTCATCATGGTAATCATCATCCTCATCATCCTCATCATCTTCATCATCCTCATCCCCATCATCCTCATTCCCGTCGTCCTCATCCTCCTCCTCATCATCGTCATCCTCATCATCATCCTCATCACCCTCATCATCATCCTCATCATCCTCATCATCATCCTCATCATCATCATCGTCAGCATCATCATCATACTCATCATCATCCTCATCATCATCCTCATCACCCTCATCATCCTCATCCTCATCATCATCCTCATTCTCATCATCATCCTCATCATCATCATCCTCATCCTCATCATCATCATCCTCATCATCATCTTCATCATCATCATCATCCTCATCATCATCGTCAGCATCATCATCATACTCATCATCATCATTATCCTCATCCTCATCATCATCATCCTCATCCTCATCATCCTCATCATCATAATCCTCATCATCATCATCTTCATCATCCTCATCATCCTCATTATCCTCATTATCCTCATCATCCTCATCATGCTCATCATCATCCTCATCATCCTCATCATCCTCATCATCCTCATCATCCTCATCATCTTCATCATCCTTATCCCCATCATCCTCATCATCCTCATTCCCGTCATCCTCATCCTCCTCCTCATCATCGTCATCCTCATCATCATCCTCATCATCCTGATCATCCTCATCATCCTCATCATCTTCATCATCCTTATCCCCATCATCCTCATCATCCTCATTCCCGTCATCCTCATCCTCCTCCTCATCGTCATCCTCATCATCATCCTCTTCATCCTCATCATCATCCTCATCATCCTCATCATCCTCATCATCCTCATCATCCTTATCCCCATCATCCTCATCATCCTCATTCCCGTCATCCTCATCCTCCTTCTCATCATCGTCATCCTCATCATCATCCTCTTCATCCTCATCATCATCCTCATCATCTTCATCCTTATCATCCTGATCATCCTCATCTTCATCCTCATCATCCTCATCATCCGCATCATCTTCATGACCCTCATCCTCATCATCCTCATCATCGTCATCATCATCATCATCCTCATCATCATCCTCATCATCATCCTCATCATCGTCCTCATCATCATCCTCATCATCATCCCCATCATCCTCAACATCATCCTCATCATCTTCATCATCCTCATCATCCTCGTCATCCTCATCATCCTCATTATCCTCATCAGCCTCATCATGCTCATCATGCTCATCATCATCCTCATCATCCTCATCATCTTCATCATCTTCATCATCCTCATCCCCATCATCCTCATTCCGATCATCATTATCCTCCTCCTCATCGTCATCCTCATCATCTTCATCCTCATTATCATCCTCTTCATCCTCATGATCATCCTCATCATCCTCATCATCATCCTCATCATCATCATCCCCATCATCCTCATCATCCTCATCATCCTCATCATCTTCATCCTCATCATCCTTATCATCCTCATCATCCTCTTCATCCTCATCATCATCATCCTCATCATCCTCATCATCCTTATCATCTTCATCCTCATCATCCTCATCATCCGCATCATCTTCATGACCCTCATCCTCATCATCGTCATCATCATCATCCTCATCATCATCCTCATCATCCTCATCATCATCATCCTCATCATCATCATCCTCATCATCATCATCCTCATCATCATCATCCTCATCATCCTCAACATCATCCTCATCATCTTCATCATCCTCATCATCCTCATTATCCTCATCAGCCTCATCATGCTCATCATGCTCATCATCATCATCCTCATCATCTTCATCATCCTCATCGCCATCATCCTCATCATCCTCATTCCCATCATCCTTATCCTCCTCCTCCTCATTATCATCATCATCCTCATCATCTCCATCCTCATCATCATCATCCTCTTCATCCTCATGATCATCCTCATCATCCTCCTCATCATCATCATCATCATCATCCCCATCATCCTCATCATCCTCATGATCCTCATCATCTTCATCCTCATCATTCTTATCATCCTCATCATCCTCATCATCCTCATCATCTTCATGACCCTCATCCTCATCATCATCATCCTCATTATCCTCAACATCATCCTCATCATCTTCATCATCCTCATCATCCTCATCCTCATCCTCATCATCCTCATCATCCTCATCATCATCCTCATCATCCTGAACTTCCTCATCCTCATCATCCTCACCATCCTCATCATCCTCATCATCACCATCACCATCATCATCATTATGTTCCGCTATGTATGTAAGCGCAGACGGTAATATGTTGCGTCGCTCTGCTAGGGTGAGTGTTCTCTATTTGTGTGAACTCTAATTCACCATGCAATTGTGTTTCTACTCCTGTGAAGTAAACTACCTGCACTTAAAAGAGCCTCATGAGTACAGTGCGCCTTTTCTTTGCTTTTTTTTAACTTGTTATTTCAACATGGAAAGTACCAGCCATGTCGTGCGTACAGGTTAGGTGGTGGCTTTGACACTAGAAGTGGAATCTCACCAGTACAAGTGCCTCAACAGTATCTCCAATCGGTGTCTTCGCAGTCATCTCAGGCTTTCTGCATATCTAATTGAACTCACAGTCTCGTGAGTATCTATGAGTAATGTTGACGCTGTCCCATCTAATGGCCTTGCTGCGACAGGCCAGGGTCAGGCATTCTCAGGTGCTTCTCCTGCCGAAACTCCCAGCAAGCACCTGTGTACCACGCTATCCATCGCTCTACGCCAATCTCGTTTCTACGCATAACAGTTTCAAACTACTTGAGGAGAACTCTGACATAGAAGGAGCCAGCTCTTCCGCACCACCAACGGATAAAATTCCTCCCATCTGCTTACAAAATATTGATAATTACGAACTTCTCTTCAAGATCTCAAAGCTGATGATGCATCAGATTTTCCCATACAGATTTTCCTTGAGGTTTATCCCGCTATTTCAAATGCTTTCTATAAGCTTACTATCTACTTCAGTTGTATGGAACCGGAGCATTTTACCCATTGAAAACCCAAAGACAACCTTAGCAAAGTTCTTTATTTGCTCAGGGTAGGAAGAGCTACGGTTAGTTTTCCTCAATGCAGTATCCCGTGCAGAAAGTCACTCTTTTGGTGAATCGGGGTAAACAACTTATTGCCCTATGCTGTTCGTATCACCGAGACTCACCTTCTGTCCAATGAGCACTTGTCCGTTCCCGGTTACAGGATCGATCGACTTGATCAACCTTCAGTCCCGGAAGGTGAGGCCGTGCTAGTGGATCGCTCCCGTACTTATTGTGCAATATTCGTATCCGTTATTTCTCACTCTTCTTCCCAGCATTGAGCTGGAATCTCCTACTTGCAGATCTCACTTGCCAGCACATTTCTTAGGATTGTAGACACATGCAAGACGTCTGTTCGACACAGTCATTACAGCTGATCTTCACTTTCAGGCTCCTATGAAACCGACTTATTATTTTGGCAACCCCCAGGTGGCTCCTGATATTCTGGATATTGAAGTACACCGTAATCAGCGAATGCCTGCATCTGTGTCTTCGCTGCCAGTGCTTGTGTTTGAACTGTGTTGATTACGTTTGAACTCTCTCCAGACATATTAACCCACACTCCCCACTTTATAATTGGCTTCATCAACTGGGACCACTTTGGAACATATCTAGATGTTACACCATACATATTATCTACTGAACGCTGCAGATGCTATTGAACTGTAGTTCAGCACTTTGCGACTATGCTTCCTTCAAGCTACAATCCTCCACTGCTTGCTCTACAAAACCTCGTAATTACCTTATCAAATTACACAACTCATACAAAACTCGTACAAACATTGTACGCCGCTTGAAGCAACCACAGCATCATCCCTGCCTACACCAAAGATTAAACAGCCTCATTCAACAAATACGGGACGCACTAGGGCAACACCGCTTTCGAGAATACCACTGAAATTTAGCATCCATTTGTTCGACGACCACACCTTAGGAAACATCAGCGAGAGAATTATTCGAGAACCAACTCTGATTACGCTTCTTGCGTTACATGGGACGCTTTTGACTGATGCCCTGCAAGCATATAAGCACACCTTTACACCAAATACCTATATTGACCCTGATATCCCCTCTGTTGTGGACAGGGAACTCCACGAGTATCAGCTTTGCCCTAGAGCTTATAACGGAACGTATTTAACTACTCCACGCAAATTGGAGTTAACTACTCCATTAGAAGGTCCAGAACATGGTCTAATCTCCAACATAGGGCTGAAGAACTTGGCTAACAAAGCACTAGCTTACCTTTCATCTATGTTCAATGCTGCTCTTCGCATTGCACATTTTACACCTGCCTGAAAACACAGAGGATTTATTGTGTTCTATAAGCCCATTAAACCAAAAACCTTCCCTGAAGTTATAGATGTTTGACTTCCTTTCCAAACTTTTTAGTAGGTTATTCACCATCGAGTATCTTGTTGTATTTCACAACCGCATTGTTCCGTCTTTGGTTTTCGGCCGAAGCATGCTGTCACTCGCCAACTGCTAAGGATCACAGTCTATCATTACATTTTTCGAAAACCATCACTGCAGCAGCATTCTTATACACCGTCCAGGATTTCGATGAAGTATGGCAAACTGGATTAATACTGAAATTACTTCGTATCGGCCTTCCACATTAGCTGAAGGACATCGTTGAAAGTTTTCTCACACACATCTTTTATAGTGTGTATTGCTGGTATGACATCCTTCCAGCGGCACATTTTAGCTGGCGTAGCAACAAGTTCGTTGCTAGTACCACTATTGTTTACATTCTCTCGTAAACTTAGTCCAGTAGCTTCAATCTCTTCAGCATTAATTGCTAATAATATTGTTCTCTTTTACTCTAACTCCTACATCCGACCTGCCATTCGAAACTGTAAACTGTCCTTGATCACCCCACTAGTTGGTTCGCTCTTTGGCGTATCTCTATCACTCCATCAAGACAGGGGCTAAGATGCTCTCTTTACGTATTTATAAGTATCCTCCTTCACTGCAGCTTCTAGAAAACAGCTCCGTGGTTACCCGCTAATGGTCCTGTCCCTTGCTGATTACTGCACACTCGGCTCAGATGGAACGCCCATATCTTTCATTGCCTTAGGATCTTCTCCTCAGCGACACCTTTTCTTTTTTGTTTTGTTTGTTAACGAAGCTGTCAATTGCCAGCATCATATCGTATCGCCGGTGTGCCGGAATTTAGTCCCGTAGAAGTTCCTTTACATGCCAGTAAATCTGCTGACATGAGGCTGACACTTTTAAGCACATTTATAAAGCATCGGTCGGGGCCGGATTTGAACCCGTGACCTTGGGATCAGTAAGCCAAGGCCTAATCAACTAAGTCACCCAGACCGACACTCAATGATATTTTCAGCACAGAAAATCCCAAGGTGTAATCACGACCACATTAATTCGATTCAAATTTCAATTCAAAACTCAATTCACAAATTCAATTTGTGATACATATTCCCATTCAAGGTTTAATAAAAACATCCATTCACTGCTACCTTCATTCTATTGTTTTAATGTTCCAATATTCTGTAATCCGAAATATTTAAAGCATCTATGCTGAACGATTGTGAAGTATGACACAAATATTATAATCATCACTGCAATTTTAAAAAGCTACAATTACTAGCCTTTTTAGACTAATTAATCCACGGTGACCATAATTTTCACCACTGCATCAGAAGGTTTCTGTGTAGAAAATATATGCCTATTCTCTTATTAACAAAAACGGTTACTCACAGGGCATTTGACACGCTGAGACTCGGGAAAACGTATACTCCATTAATGCATACCGACTTTCAGCTAAAATCCCTGTTAACTTTAAAAACAAATTTTCACATGAAAAGCGATTTAAATAGAAGATATTTATATATCCATATGTGCGAAAACCCGAGCTTTCTACTTTTATGCGTATACTCGCAATAAAAGTTGAAAGATTCGGGTACAACTCGATTATTATGTCATGCATAGCGACAAACCAGTTTGTGTTGACTAGTTCATTTTTATCTCTTCTCGTGTTTTAACATTATTATAACAATTATTAGTTTCTCCAGTCATGTCTGGATTCACATGATATCGATTTGAGCCCAAGATAGGTCTAATTATAAAACCAGAAGAAGAAACCTTTGGAAATCCGGACCGAGTAAATAGCACTGACTGGTGTAGTTGCGGTGAATGGGTTACATCAGCAAATCATCATGAGTGTTTCTGCTGTTGTAAAGGTGAAGGGAAGTGCTATTTTATTGTGCTAATGGAGTGACAAATCCTAGTCGCCTGCCGTCCACTGCAACAACCGTACGACCAAGAACTTGGGTGGCATACGCGTAAATTTGCGTGCCAAGTTATCGGAATAGTCTACATGTTATGTTTCTCTTTGTTCAAACTCCATAAATGTTGAGTTAGGAATAGGTGTTTAAAATAATCAAAATTGAAATGGATCACCAAATACATTAAAAGCGTTACCACATAGAATAAATTGGAGTAAATTCAAGCCTACGCGAAGTTCTGTTATTTTGTCTGAGCATTTTACTCCAGATGACTTTGAAATTACCTCCCGGCTTAAAAATGTACTTCTGAATATAAAAACAAGTAGTACAATTTTAAAGAAAATGCACTTCCCTTTCTACCTGAAGCCAAGCAAACATTGCTAGTGTCAGAGAACGTGTAGTGCCTATGCATGGAGAAAGATTGTCAAAGAAGCAGTAGTGTTAAGTGTGTGTGTGCGTGTATAAGAACAAGCTGATAATGGCAGTTTAAATGTATCAGTGTACCGAGTTAGGAGTGAGGTGGGATCTGGGTACGAAGTTCTTAGGGATACTTTTAATTCTGAAACTTCTTAAATATAAATCGGAAAATGATATAGTTTTGTCCTTATATGAAACAGTTATTAATAGAAGTGATGATTCTGCTGATTGCATACGACAAAACCTTTGCAAGAACAAAATTTAAAAAGATGTCAAGGTCCCACGTATTTTTGGAGTGCAAGAATGTTCGCTATTTCTGTTGGTTTTTTTTCTCCCCTTTTATATGCAGCCGAGCTGCGAATCTGTGTAGCCGAGGACTAGGATCCTTCACCATCTATAAAACCTGAATGCTTTAGGGGCCACAAATTTATGTCATTCGCAAAATAACATGTTATTTCTTGTATGTGGATGACTTAAGTTTTAGTGTTTTCAGTTCCTTCGCTGATACTTCAAATTTATACTTTAATGTCAGCCCCTTCATTTATAAAAGTATGCTCACCTACGTTTCATCTGCAGTAAAGTGTGTCAAAATTTAGAGCAATGTAACAACAGAATGTTGTCGCTGCTAGATGCAATGAAAAGTTTGACCAGCTGGGGTCGGTCAATTTGAAATCCAAGAATTTCAGCAAATGACATAACATGATGTCATAACATGATGTCATGAACTGATGAAATAATTTATTTTCTTGCACCCCAAAAGGGACAAATTACTGGGGATTTGGAAAAGCCAGCATCTGTATAGAGATTACTTAAAACTGGTGCAGATATAGAACCTTTTTTCCGAGTCATCGTGCACGAAGTGTCTGTAAGCTACATATTATACACTCCTATTGTTCATTATACGTAAATCTTCCCTTTCAAAATTGGATTCCGCCCTCATCATCATAGTGTACCTAATAGTTTTCAATGTATGTTTTCAGTACAAGAGAATGAAAGGAATCAGGTAATGTAGGCAATGCTCTCAGCAATTCCCGTCATGCCTCTTATCATCACATTCACAACAGCGGAAACATTCACGGTGAGTTACTGACGAAACGCATTCGTTATACATCAGTCAGTCTTACTATTTATTCGGTCTGGATTTCCAATACTTTCTTCTTCTCATGTTACAATGAGATCTTTCTTGGGCTCGAATTGATATGGCCTGTATCTAAGTATGACCCGGGAAACTAATAATCTTAAAATAATATTAAGACATGGTGCGACATCAACAGTGAACTAGTAAATATAATCCGGTTTGTCGTTACACACGACATTCTAATGCATAATCGTAGTGGAGAGAATCTATGATGTCAGATCGAGTCATTGCCGGAATTTTCATCTTATATTGCGAACATATACATGAAGACAGAAAGCTCGAGTTTTAGCACGTATGCGTCCTAAATACCTTCTATTTAAATTCACACTCGCTTGAAGGTACATATTTTGTTGACAAAGCCTTTAGAGTGACCCATTGCGGTATGAATGAAGTCTTTGCAACCTAGCAACCATACTTAACCAATACATAATTTTAACCATTGTGTAAATATCATTCATGTAGCCCACCTGTAAGTTCTCCAAAACCATGGATACACGCCTTTCTCGTGCCATTAAAGAATTCATTGTTGGAAAATTTGTAAAACGAGACAATTTTCCGATTTAGTCAAATAATACTCGTATTTTCTTGGTACCCGCAAAATTTCGGTAGATAGGTTTTCAATGACATCGTCACTTTCTGCACGTTATTAATCTTTGTAAGAGATGATTATTATTAAAAATGTTCAATAACATTACATCATGAAATGAAAAGGATCAACCAGAAAGTCTTCGTATTTAAAAAGCAATAATCTGAGCGTTTTAAGCACTCTCTCGGGTCTTCGGAGCAGTTCGATCACATGGAAAGAAACTGTCCTTAAATTTTACGCCATTTAAAGTTTGGTGTTGTATTGTTCACACCACTTACCCAAAAGTGATCCACGGCTTCCTTCCACTCACCTGCAACACAAACAAAACATGCTAAACTGAGCAATAACTGAACAATAATAAGTATTATTAATTAAATACTATAGCTGACTACATACATGATGGAACATTCAAAAACTGTTTTAAACCATACATCAAGTAAATTTACATTTTGTACAAAATAAATTTAACCATGACGAGGTGGAGACCGAATAGTATAGAATTTCAAACCTTGTGAGTTCCTATATACCTTTCGATGCAAAATATGAACTTAAGTGATTTAAATGTAATGGTCAATAACTTCAAAAAGGGAACCATTCAGTAAATTAATGTTAGCCTATAATGCGAAAAAACATCAGCTGCTGTTAGGAATCCATAATTCACGCCAACTATACGGAAGAACAAGCACCTTGCAGTATTGGTTGCAACTACCTTTACTCTACTTCACGGTAGCTGATATTATCAGCGCGTTATCCTCATCTATATTATCTACGTTCCGAATGTACATATGTAGAGCACAAATACTAATAGACATCGAATTTCTGATGGTGTGTAGGGGCATTTATAAGACGTAACTTCTGATATCGGTCTCCACCGATTCGAAATCAGCCAGTGAGTCTACAACACCAGCTTATTATCCGTTTATTGTAAACGTAAAGTAGATGTAAGCAGAAGCACGTGACGGAAATGAACCTCATTGGCTGGTCCGTTTTAACACTCCCATGTTCTTGCACAATATAGTTCCATGGTTTGTTAAGCTTCTTGCTTTACCTGCTTTTAATAAACCATTCAAGTTGTCATAATATAGAATATAACATTATGTTGTGCAATACTACACTTCATATCGTATCGCTAGTCGCAGAAAATTGAGTTTTCTTATTTTGAGCACCACGTCAACCGTAGCGTCTGTTGTGGTCTATTGCCTCAGTGTTATCTTAGCGTGCAAAATGGAAGCCACGTCGTGCACAAGTGTTTTTGTTAAACACGTGCGAGGAAAGCCTTTAACGAGCGGTGAAAAAGTTATATTGAATGTGTTCAATAAGTTGTCTGCGAAGTATCCCACGGTAGCTATAAATGACCTCGTAAAGATAAACATGAGAATTTCCTCGGGTGTCGGCGTCGGCAGCCGGAAAATGCAGGCAAGCATCTTCAGGGAGAATAACAACACTAGGGAAGAAATGAAAGCGTGAGCGGCCAGTGTTAGGGCAGTGTAACGAATTTGTGAAAGTAGCTGTGAGGCGTAAAGTGCATGAATTTTTTTAACGAACCCCTACTATAAACAAAGTATTGCATGCAGTGAATAGTGATAGTGATTTGTAAGAGGTACTCATTTCTTAAGGAGATAGGCTTTGCATTTATTAGCTGCAATAAAAAGAGTGTGATAGTTGAGGATGTTGTGTTGAGTTGAGTGTGATAGGGAGGATTTAGCAGAGTGGCGTAGGCGGTATTTCAGGGGTAGGTATAAGGCAATTGAGGAGGGAGGGGTGCCCTCTATATTACCTAGATGAAACATGGGTGAACGAGGGCCATATGCCCTCCAAGGTATGGATCGACATTACTATTAAAAGCAAAAAAGATGCATTTTTGTGCGGTTTGAGCATGGGATTGAAAAATCCGAGTGGAAAAGGTCGGCGCTTAATTATCCTGCATACTGGTAGTGAGATGGCTTTGTTGACAATGGTTTACTTGTGTTCGAGTCTAAGAAGTGAGGTGATTCTCACGACAAAATGACCAGGGATGTGTTCAGGAACTGGCTTGTGAATGTGCTTCCCAAAGTTAGGCCTGGAAGCGTGATAATAATGGACTATGCCCCTTACCATTCGGTAAGAGCGGAGCGCATTCCAAACAATGCATGGAAAAAAGCTGACGTGCTAACTTGGCTGAAATCTAAGGATATTACCTGTGACGAGTCGATGGCAAAAATTGACCTGATTAAGGTCAAGTGGTTAAGGTTAAGGGGTGCAGAAATGTGTATGAACGATATGTAATTGATACCCTAGCAGAAAATGTCGAACATATAGTACTCAGACTGCCTCCCCATCACTGTAGGCTTAACCCAATAGAACTTATTTGGAGTAGCACGCAACAACACGACCTTCAAGCTAGCTGAGTTGCGAGAGTTAGTGTATTCAGCGTTTGAAGAAATTACCGAAGAAAAGTGGCGCGAACAGTA
>JAUKNM010000047.1:338582-351082 GCA_030765045.1 Tenodera sinensis
CTGCGAACACTTGACTAACGAAGAGCAGCAAATGTGGGATCTGGAGGAAATGGTTGACTATGCAGTGGATCGTTTAGTCATCAATGTGGAATCGAAAAGTGACACCGACAACAGTGAATCGCAGACCTCTGACTTGGAAGGAAGTGAGCCGCTTTCGGATTCAGATTAACACCTGTGAGTAGCTTGTTGTTTCTTAGTGTACATAACTGATGTAACGTTTTATATTTTTCGTAACTTATTACAGAAATACCGAGTAATTTTCCTTGCAATGCGATTCACGTAATTACTGCAAAACAGTGGCTCTCAGATATTCAACAATGCAATGGTTGCTGTAACAACAAAGATAGCAGTTAAACTCTGGTTATCTGAACGAGCTAAAGTTGCGCGGTAACGCCATTGTTTACGTGGGCACGTGCAGATGCTATGTTAACCAATAGCGTGCTAGAGGTGGAGTTCAGTGCGTAACGCCGAGGAATACACTACTTTGCTCTAACAGCAAATAGATAATAGGTATGCTCTATTGGTTCGATACAGAACACAGGGTGACCGTATCAGCCAAGAAAATGAAAGTTTGACGTAATAAGCAAGGTTAGGAACTTGATGCATTTGCATGATTTTTTTTTATATTGTTATTGATATGCTGATATATTACCTATATGTTTTACAGCTTTTACATTGTTCTGACAGATTTTACTGTGCATATAAATGCATATTTGTGCCTTTATAAATTATTGTCATATTTTAGTAAATTTGTGCCTATTCAAACATATTTTAACCCTTTTTTTAATTCTCTTCTATTTTTGACTGAATGAAAGGTTGCATCACGTTTTAAGTCGGTGACTCAGGTCTGTTAATCACGTGAATCATGAATGCGCAACAAGCTGAAAGACTCACACAGGTTAGCTGACTTAGGGAGTTCTCCGCCTTACTGCAAGGCAAGTTTCACAAGAAAGATATCAGTGTTTCTGTTAGCCATAGCCAGTGAGGGTGCAAATCTAGTATGCCAAAAACTAAACAAAGTGTTGCAAGTAGGTGTAAATGTTTGGAGAGTTAATTTCCTAATGAACTTATAAGTACAGACGGTGAAGTAATATATCGCAAGGCGTGTGAAGAAACTATTGGGCGTTAAAAACGGTTTCAGATTGTCAAGCATATTAATACTGTGAAACACAAGGAGCTCCTAGCAAAAAAAGCATGAGAGAAGTGAAGGTGTTCAAAGTCTATTAGTGGAGTGTATAGGAAACAAACTCACTCAATTTTCATATGATCTTTGTGAAGCATTCCTAGCAGCTGACATTCCGTTGTGGAACATAAACAATCCAGTTCTGAAATATGATTTGAAGCTTTCCTGGCGACGAACATATTCAAGATGTTCTCAGGCTTCGAGCCAGGTGTAGTGATGAGCCATCGACGTTTCGGAAGTGTTCATCTCTCCCGAAACGTCGATGGCTCTTCATCACTACACCTGGCTCGAAGCCCGAGAACATCTTAAATAAATCCAGTTCTGCGTTGCTTTTTAGATAAATATACCAAGCAACACGTGCCTGATTAAAGTACTCCACGTAAAACATATATAACTCATTGTTACAATAATGTAATGTCTAAATTGCAAGATCAGTTAGCAAATGAGTTTCTTTGAGGTCAGTAGGTGAGACTACTGATGTAGAAGGGTGTTTCATTGCGAATATTGTAGTGGGTACTTTAAATCAACACAAACCAGGTGTACCATATCTCTTAAATTGCTGTCACTTAGACCATACTAACAGTGCATCAGTGACTCAATTGGTGATTGATTCAATGAAATTAGCATGGCCTGATGGTATAAGTGACCGCCTCCGTAGCGCAGTTGGTAGCGCGCTTGCCTCTGGCGCGGAGGATCCGGGTTCGATCCCCGGTACCAGCGTGGGGATCTTATCCCCTCTGGAAAGTCTGGTACGGGGTGCACTCAGCCTCGTTAGTCCCGGGGGGACCAATTGAGGAGCTAATTGATGGAAAGGTAGCGGCCCCAGGTCTTGAAGACCGCATAACTGGCCGGGAGGGATCGGGACGCTCACCACGTACCCCACCAATGACGCCTGTATTGGGCAGAGCGAGCGAGCGACTGGGCGGTAAAGCGTGGCTCTTCATGGGATGTTCTACCGGGGCTTAGTTTAATGGTATAAATATGACCATGTACTTTTGTTTTTAACTGATGCAGTAAGTTATATGATCAAATCAGGAAATACACTAAAAGAAATTTTTCATAATAGCATTCACTTAATTTGTCTCATTCATGCTTTACATCGAATTGCAGAAACGATTAGACTATGTTTCCCTAAAGTAGACAAGCTAGTCTCTACCACAAAAAAATCTTAAATGTGCACATAGGATTGGGCAGTTCAAAAGCACCTAATATGATCAATTAGTATCTGCACCTGTGTTAATGCATTGGAGGAGTTGGATTACAGCTGCATTGTATTATGTTAAACACTTCGAGTCAATTCGACAAGTTATTGATTCGTTAGAGGCAAGTGATGCTGTGTCAAATATTCTCTCAGATGAAGAACTCAAAGGAAACCTTTTCCTTTATATGAACATATTTTTCTACTCTTCCTGCAGCCATTAAAACACCAGAAACAGCAGGTCTTCCCATAAGTAAGTTGTTAGATGTATTTAATACTACCATATCTGATCTAAAGTCCATTGTAGGTGGTGTAGGGCAGTAAGTTAAAGACAAAATTAATTTTGTTCTTGTAAAAACCCTGGAGAGACACAAATCTGCAAAACTTGAGACATTCTCGAAGGTAAATCCACGGGTAATCCTGAACATTTGCCCCTTTCTGTGGAACAATATAAGCGCTTAAGTACCCGCCAATATCATCGTGTGATGTGGAAAAGACTTTTTCGAGATACAAAAGCATCTTAACCGGCAACAGGAGATTTTCCATGGGAAGTATCCATCACACTTCTTCTTCTTCTTCTTCTTCTTCTTCTTCTTCTTCTTCTTCTTCTTCTTCTCCGTTTTCTTCTTCTTCTTTTTCTTCTCCTTTTTCTTCTTCTTTTTCTTTTTCTTCTTTTTCTTCTTCTTCAACTATCGTGTTCTACCACTTTCGTGTGGTGTCTGGTTTCCGAGGCTCACATTTTCATTTTGAATCCGAGTTTACTTAAGGAGGGGAATTAGCAGGTCCCTGTTTTATCCTCAGGGTACTAGAGCGGATCCTCAGTTCTTGAGGCAGGGATTGGGCATTTCCTCCCAACCCCGAAATATCCATCACACAATGATGGTAAATTGTAATTCATCCCGGGGCCCTAATGACCAAGTTGTCGACGGGCCCTTAAACCCAACACACTCACTCAATTGCAATTCATCCCTTATTTTGGATGTGGAAGAAAGAGTACTTCCCAGCAATAATACAGACTATACAGTGTGTATAGGTACAATGCCTAATTTTGACATTTTAGTGCATGTTTAGGACATCTTAAAGGCATATTTGCATGCATATTTCGGTTATATTTAGGGCATGAACTTCCAAACCCTGGTAATAAGGTACCCCACAAACGGCAAGGAATGAGGCGTCCGCAAGAAGATAGGAGTGATTGCTTTTCGTGCTGTCTGTACATTGTTTTGCATTTTGAGCAACTAAACGACTTTGTATTCCAATGGATGTATTCCATGGTGCGAAACGCCCCTTATTAGCAGCGTTACCATAAATCTGAAATGCATCGCTATAGAGAGGTGCACTCTCTGAACGCAGCCCGCTTACGGCCTTGGGCTAACTGTATGTTTAGTAGGTACAAAAATTAGGGTTGTTAAAGCAATACCACGAGTTCCCCGCTCCTGCTATAAAGCCACTTTTTTTCCCGTATTTATATCCCGCCTTTAACTGCAGAGGTCATATCGGCGGCCTTGCCTATTGACAAATGGTGTTACACGTTTACGTTGGGTTTTCGATCTTTGGTTTTTTTTTTTTTTTTTTTTTTTTTTTTTTTTTTTTTTTTTTTTTTTTTTTTTTTATATATATACTTTGAATTCACACACACATTCACACTTTCATTCATACTTCCAGACTCAGGGAAGGATGAGGAATAATCCTGGCTGGAGAAAAATTCCTACCCCCCTGCCGGGAATCGAACCCGGGACCCCTAGAACAGGACCCCTAGCCACTTTGTTGCATATATGCATTCTTTTTCTTTTATACTTGCAGTGTTCTGCCAAGGGCAGTATTCCCAAAATTATTACCAAATCCACGAAAAGCTTTTATAAAAGAAGCTACGGGGACACAATTCATGTGCCTGTTTGGAATTCGAAACCATGCTGCTGCTGCTGCACGTCCCTGTGTGGAGCAATGTTTATGATTACCATTACACTCTCAAGATGACCAATCAGATCATTCAAACGAAGCGACCAGTAATAGTATTCTTTTTTGGAGTTCAAACAAGTATTTAGCATAAAAGATTTTAAGCTTTCACGGCGATGATTATTGATTAGAGCTTCTCGGACTACCAGCCGTATCCTACTTATGAAGTTTCTCGAGCTTTCGGCCATGTTAAACTTCATGACCATCATCAGTAAATGAATAATCACTAAATGGCCGTCTCAAACTCATGACCCCTCATCAAGAACTGCATAAGAAATAAACGGCCATCTCAAAATCATGGCCTTCTTCAGGAACACGTTGACGGCTTGCTTATGAACCAAATAGATAGGTGTAATACAACTACTTAGTAATGGAGCAATGTGCTCCAGAGAAACAAAGAATGCCGAAAGTCCATTTAAGTGAGAGTGGGAGCTTAATTTTTTTAAATCGTGTCTATAGAGCCAAATGCCCAATCTACGGTACAATAATTACGTGTAAATCAACTGTTGAAAGATATTATGATAGAGTACACGCAATAGCTTATGCTGAAATAATGGCATAGAGCACGCTAGAGAGGAACAATTAAAGAGCTTGCTATATACTACAGAAGAGTATTCGTTATCCAAAAAATGAGATTTACACAAAGAGCGCAAAAGAAAATATCACTGCACCTCGCTTCTACGTCACTTTGTTTATGGTTATACGAATTCTTAGCCATTTCATTGGTTACTTTAGGCCACTGTGCATTGCCAAATAACCTTAATCAAAACAAAGGATACAAAATGGCGTAGAAACGAAATACATGTTTACGCTTTCGGTCATATTGGCTAAAAGTGAAAGAGATATAGTGAGTGCGTTTAGTTTGTCATACTCACCACTTACCACGATTGGTAGCCATATCTTATATGCTAGTCACAAACGCTTTTGAAGGGGTTAAAATCGAAGGGGAAAACTTGATGAGCGCCCAGGTTAGCTAAATGAATGTGCATGTGCGAGAAAATTTTCAGGGGATGTAAATTGAGGCTTGAATGGTATTCATTAAACACATAGGTAGAACTTTATTAGAAAACAGTGAACAGCACCGTATTCTCACAGTGATATCAATACTTTTTGCTGCAAAGAAGCAAAAACAAATCAATAAATAAAGTAGTACGTTTTTCCTCTAACTCAATCTGTAATTGGTTAATTTACCTGTGCTACCCTATTGCTGATCACAGGAATACAACAGGAATATACCACAATTTTATTGCCATAATATGTATTGTCATATACATGTAAAACATATACATAAATATATTTATCCCCAATTTCCAAATATGTTTAGTCAATTATAACAATAGAGTTACTTATTTAATCACAGAGATCTTTACTCTCAAAAATCTGATGTGTTGCACTCACATTACTTTCACTACTCTTGTACTAACCACTCTTACAAACTCTTATTCCTATATCTTCTTCGTGTTAGTTAAGATAAACATGTGTACAAATTATCTTATTGCTTATTTCCTTGTAGGTGCAAGGGGAATATTAGAATACAGTAGGCTTTGTGCGATAGTCAAATGTTTTAAAGCTTTGAGATTCCATTCTCTTTGCATGTTTAACATATCAAAAAATGAACAACGATGTTCCGTTTCGCGAAAGCTTTAATTTTTCGGAAACTCGCACACATAATAAGGAATATTTCCTGCAAGAAAATTTATTGAGACATAAATGGTGTATTTTTGCAGGATATGCATTTTTTGTACAGTACAATTTGGTCTATCTCAAACGGTTTACCAGTTATGCAAAAGTAGTCCAGAGTAAATACGACTACAGGGGCTATTGCCAGAAAATTCAAGCTATACATTTCATTTGTTATAAAAATATCTCAAACATATGACATTTTAATCAAAATCGTTAGAGCCATTTTCAAGAAAATCAAAAGTTTCGAAAAATGTTCCTTGTAAAGGGTAGTTTAGGGTGGGGCTATTTTCTTCAAAATCTTTGTGTCGCACCCTTGAAAGACACTAAATTTAAATACTAACTTTGGATTTGAAACTACTTTTCGTTCTTGAGTTATACTGTCCACAGACTGACAGACACACATACACACACAGACACCCACCCACCCACACACACACACATACGCACACACACACACACACACGGACCTTTTTCAAAAATGCTTTTTTTTGGATTCAGCGGGTCTCGAAACATATATTTCCGGTGAAATCTCGACATGGAATTTTTAGAGAAAGTGAAGAAGCGGTACAAGCTCTAATGCCACATAATACAACAAGGTAGGCCACTTCAGTGATAATACTAAAACTATAAAAATGACATCGATCTCGCATTGTAATTATTTTACTGAATCCCGCTCTTGTTTATAATTTTTCTTAGGTACCTACTTTAACTGAGGTTTCAAACCGCTTGTTAGCATTAGATAATTATTTTTTGAACTTCAGTTTGGAAATGTCATTATGGCAAAGACAATTCATTCAGCCCAATAAAATGAACTGCAAACCATAAATGTTGGTGGTATTAATGAAGACAGTCGACGGCTATTTGTTAAAACTTTTCACATGCTGTGAATGGAATTTCTCAATACTGAATGTCTGGCGCATTTAGTAAATCCTATCAGATTTGAACTGAAAGTTAAAGAATAGCTTTCCAAGAAAGTTTCTCTACCATTTATGACGAGGACATGTTTGGAGCCTCTTTCTGTTTAAGCATTTTGCACAAAAATAACCTTTATACTAACAGTAAAACCAGTTTTGTAAAAGCGTGTAATCGTTCACCTGGCACAATTCAAATTAAAGGACCCAGCTAGACCAATATGGAGAATAACAAGTAACAGAAGGTATTCCAACGTTTCCTTTGTGGCAAAAATGGAGACCACAGCACTCCAGACTGTGTAATTCTAGTACGCAACACTGAACGGTCATTATTGAAAAGCTGCTAATCTCTGCTAAAATTACTTGCACATATTCCGAGCCACAATGAAGACACGCCCACATCTCCCAAGGAACAGCACAACCTCTGCCATTTGAAACAATTACCGGTTAGGGTTAGGCTTCAGCTTGTTAGTTAATCATTGTTTTAGACACGTTGAGTGTATGTAGCTTAAGAAGAGTACTAATTTCTTCAGTTATAGAAATAATTACTTACTAGATGGATTGTTAAATTAAGAAATGTTAAAAGAATGAGGGCTACTATCAAATTGGCTGTATTTATTGCAAAAATGTTCACAGTTAACACTAGCATTACCTACCAGCATTATACCCACCTTCTGTAATTTTTTAGATTCTGTTGTTTAATTTTTGTGATTAAAGACATGCAATTAATAGTTGTCAATCACTGTTTCTACTACTGAATTGCGCGTAGTTGCTTCAAAGTTTTATTGTTGGCCTTTTTGAGAAACAATAAAATGTCATGGTGGTCATAAAGTGCTGCCCCTTCGGTATAATGTGATTCATGTAAAAAAGTAAATCGCAATAGTTGAAGAATGTTAAATATTACCTTTATAAACATGACAATATCATATATAATACTCAATTTTAAAATAAGTTTGTTTTAAAAATTGCTCAGACATTTGGTCACAAAGTATAAGTTCTGTAGTTTGGTAGCGTAAGTTCTGTAATAAGGATTGCCATAATATATATAATGTGATTCATATAAAAAGGAATAGTTAAACACTATTAAATCTTACCTTTATAAACATGACAAGATACAATACCTAACTTTAAAATAAATTTGTTTTAAAAATTGCCCAGACATTTTGTTACTGGTAGTGTAAGTTGTGGAATAAGGCAATAGCTAGGTTAAGTTATGCATAGGCTAATGCACTATAAGAATCTATCTTTAATTCTGATGCGGTAAGGGCATTTATATGTGTATGACTGCTACTATCTTATCAGAAAAGCCACCGACATGTGCGGCCAAGGTTCTTAAAGCAAACTCTGAACCGGAGATGAGCGGTTGAAAACACGCCAGGACCTCACACCTGACCTTTTTTCCTGCAGGCTTTCTTCAGTAGCAAATGTCGGGGAGCTAGTTGCACTCTCAGATTTGCCTTAGTAGCTATCATTGCTTTAGCATTTTATTTCACGAGAGTCCACTCCCTGTAATGCTGAGAACGAAAGATAACTACTATTAGAAGGAAATCACAGCCAACTAAAGGAAAACAAACTTAGCAATACTAAATAGCTCAGAAATACCAAGATAATCGTGAACCATAAACACTTAGAATTGGTTTGCAGAGGTCAGTGCGGGTAAAATCTCGCTTTCGTATTGAATTCTGTTTTTAAATAATAAGGTAGTTTAATAAGATCATATCCTATATCTATAATAGGGGTTAAAGTTTCTTGCCGTTGAAGAAATATTTAAATCCAATGAACGGTTTTCTGAATACCTTCCAACAAAAATGTTATTCATTTTCACTTATGTGTTAACACATACAACATGTATTTCTAAAACATGTGAATGTTCACAGTTTTAAATTAACACCTTAAGAAGCATAAATATAAAAAATGTGCTACCAAGTTTTCGAATCTGCCCTACAGACCTTCTGACCTTAAAGATTAGTCCTAGGTTTCCCCAAATGAACCTTTCCTACAGATATTAGCATTCCCCTTGTGAAAAATACTTTATATTAAGACCCCTTAATTTGGTTGATTAACGTAGTGTTTCTCCCCATGCCCATGGAAATGTTGGGGGTCAATTACGTAGGAGACTTTAAATGTTTGAATCATTATTTTTCGAAAAGCATGGTGTGCAGACTTCGGATGAGGTTTGGAACACACTTAGGCCACTGACTTAATAGTCGGATATGTTGCTTCATTGTATATATCCGATTGGATCTTATTTCGAGGTGTAATCTTTCAACACAACTGTGTGAAAATGCATTATTTTCGAATTTTTCTCCAAACACCAGTGTAATGTGCGGAACGGTTAGGCAAGCATCTTCGATACTGAGTTTTAACTGCAAATGTACGTTTTGACACTCCCTAAATCCAAAAAGAAAAATTTCACGCGACCGTGTGTGTGTGTGTGTGTGTGTGTGTGTGTGTGTGTGTGTGTGTGTGTGTGTGACTGTGTGCTTGTGCGTGTATGTTGTGTCCGAATGTGTGTGTATGTGTGTGTGCGCGCGCGCGCGTTTTTCTTTGTTAACAGTATAATTCCAAAATGGAAATTGTTTAAAACTTGGTTTTTAATTCAGCTCTCCCAAGTATACAATACGAAGACTTCCAAGAAAATTTCCCACGCCAAACTATCCTTTACATGGAAGCTTTTTCATTACTTTTTTTAGTTTTGACAAATGTGGCTCAAATGATTTTGATTAAAATACCACATGTAAAAGCTATATGCATGACGAATAAAATGTGGGTAAACCTGGTTTCTCTCCCAATAGCCTTGAAGTCCTGTTCACTCTTCATGAACTTTGTATCATTCAGAAACCATAGGGCAGGGACGAGCAGAATGGTGTCTGCTCCGAATCCACTGTGCACGCAACCCACATGACATTCATGCTGGTTGTAGGAGTGGTATTTCTTCTCTTCTTAAACTGTTGATAGTGATGGATTGCTACAGCTAACGATCAGCGCGTCTATTTCAAACGGAAAAGAGGTGGTCATACTTTTATTATGTGAAATCGGAATGACACACGTTAATTATCACTGTCCGAATATATGAGAAGACGTTCAGACTCTGGCGAAATATCTGTAACAACAACATGCAGTTGCGCCGAGAGGCGGTTATCTGAAAAGTGAGTTCTCAGTTTTGATTTTTCTGTATATGTGGAGCAAAATATTTCTGTAACTGCGTAACAGAAGCAGCGAATTCTCTCAAACCAACATATATTACCTCAAACAGATCATCGAACACATCTGAGCCAACTAAATCTCTGCACTCATTTTTTGTCTCTAGATTGGTTTAAAGATCTGTGAGTTCACATTGCAAGTTAACTATTACATTGACTATAACTACAGTAAAAGGGTTAACAAACATTGGAATTCATCCTCAAGATTTCTGAAATCATGAACTCTATGTGAAGTAAACTCGGTTTTTAACTGTTCAAGCATGGGAATATACATAGTTTATACTCCGGCAGAGTACCAAGTGATTTTATACATTTGAAATAAGTATTTCATAATTTGATTTGTTGGTTAACAGAGTGGTCACATGTCATGATATGTTTATGTTCAGATTGTAAACCTAAAACTTTGGCACGCTCTAAATCTGTAATCATGAATGATATAATATAATATTATGTATAACAATAATAATAGAACTAATACTAATAATTGTGGTGGTGGCGGTGGCAGTGGCGGTGGCGGTGGTGGTGGTGGCGGTGGCTGTGGCGGAGGCGGTGATGGTGACGGAGGCGGAGGCTGCGGTGGCGGAGGCTGCGGCGGCGGTGGCGGCGGTGGTGGTGCTGGTGGTGGTGGTGGTGGTGGTTGTGGTGGTGGTAGTGCTGGTGGTTGTGGTGGTGCTGGTGGTGGCGGTGGTGGCGGTGGCGGTGCTGGTGGTGGTTGTGGTAGTGGTGGTGGTGGTGCTGGTAGTAGTGGTGGTGATGGTTGTGGTAGTGGTGGTGGTACTAGTGGTGATGGTGGCGGTGGCGGTGGTGGCGGTGGCGGTGGCGGTGGTGGAAGCGGAGGCTGCGGTGGCGGAGGCTGCGGCGGCGGTGGCGGTGGCGGCGGTGGTGCTGGTGCTGGTGCTGGTGGTGGTGGCGGCGGCAGTGGTGTTGGTAGTGGAGGTGGTGGTGGCGGAGGCGGCGGTGGTGGTGGTGGGGCGGTGGTGGTGCTGGTGGTGGTGGTGGCGGTGGTGGCGGTGGTTGTGGTGGTAGCGGTGGTGGCGGCGGTGGTGGTGCTGGTGGTGGTGGCGGCGGTAGCGGCGGTGGTGGTGGTGGTGACGGCGGTGGTGGTGGCGGTGGCGACGGTGGTGGCGGCGGTGGTGGTGGCGGTGGCGGCGGTGGTGGTGACGGCGCTGGTGGTGGTGGTGGCGGCGGCGGCAGTAATGGTGGTAGTAGTGGTAGTGGTGTTAGTAGTGGTATTAGTAGTAGTAACAGAAAATACATAAAAAAAGTAGATCAGTAGTTTTTTTTTTTTTTTTTTTTTTTGGGTGCGGCATATCTACAATAAAGCCGTTCAATGTTGGTTTGAAGAGAAACATGTAATATCTTGTTACAAATGAAGCAGACGGTGTTCACAGAAATATAATTCCTCCACTGACACCCGTCACGAAACGATCTTTGGACTTCTGAAATCAACTAAGGAAAGGGGGGGGGGGTGTAACGTAGTGTTGCATCGAAAGTTCATGAATCACACGGATTCATGAATCCGCTTTTGCCCAACTCTACCATAGGGGATGACTATAACTATGACAAGGTAACGGAGAGGGACACCTCACTCACCTCGACCCAAGGCGGATATTCTGTGGCAACCAACCCGAAGGAACGAATTAAGTGAAGCTATACGCTGAAGTAAACAGGTCACAGAGACGCGCAGAGGTCACTAACTATTCCAACCTTGAAGACTCGGTCACACCGCCAGTCTGATCAGAGATTTCCCAATTCTTACGCCACAACGAAATGTGTAAATGCATAATGAAAGCTTATATTGATTAACAAGAACTAGAAAGGAAATAGGCACGTGTACGGGAATCAAGTTCGAGACCTCTGAATTTGGAAGTTAGCATACCAAACTGTTCGCATTGACATCGACAGTGGCACACATAGTCTAAATAGGACACGGAAAGAAATGAGATGAAATATTGGCTATTCTGCATTACCTAAATGTCACCTGTAATAATAATAATAATAATAATAATAATAATAATAATAATAATAATAATAATAATAATAATAATAATAATAATAATAATAATAATAATAATAATAATAATAATAATAATAATAATAATAATAATAATAATAATAATAATAATAATAATAATAATAATAATAATAATAATAATAATAATAATAATAATAATAATAATAATAATAATAATAATAATAATAATAATAATAATAATAATAATAATAATAATAATAATAATAATAATAATAATAATAATAATAATAATAATAATAATAATAATAATAACAATAACAACACTAACACTAACAAAAATAATAAGAAGAATGATAAGAAGAAGAAAAAGAAGAAGAATGATAATAATGAT
>JAUKNM010000047.1:356082-458582 GCA_030765045.1 Tenodera sinensis
CTGTTGTCATTTCCCATATTGAGTCTCAACTATTCAATGTGAGCGGATGGCCGAGTAGTTGGACTTAGGCAATTATACGCTTCCAGAGTCTGCTCATTTTTTTGTCTTAGGGTGAATAAGATTTTGCTTTTTAAGTTTACCTACATATGTAGGAGTCTTTCCTGAAAAAAAACGCAATTTTACACAAAAAATAACATTCCCTCTTATACAGAGCAATTCTTGCACATATTATGCGTATCTCGGAAACGGTTCCATAGATTCTGATAAAATGTTGTGTACAGATAAGGCTGTGCTTCTTAGGTTTATCTACATTGGTGTCTTGCCTGAAAAAAAATGGGATTTTATATAAAAAAGCATGCTTTTATTCCCTCTTCTAAAAATAATTTATACAATTTTCTGTATGACTGAAATAGAAATCCTAGTATTACATTCACACTGTTTTCTCTACTCAAATTCAGGTAACACATTCAGATCTTGCTCTATTCACTCTTCTAAACACAGTTTTTCATAAAAAACGTTATTTTACACACACACACACACACACACACACACACACACACACACACACATACGCGCGCGCGCACACACACACACACACACACAACATTTTTATCCCCGCTTTTAAAATAAGTAGTGCAATTTTCTGTATGTTTTAAACTGAAATTCTATTACATTTAAACTGTTTCGTCCACTCACTTTTAGGTAACATATTCACATCTCTTTCTCTACTCACTCTTCTACAAACCGTTCATATCATCTATATGCACAAAATGGATGTTTGTGTTTATGTAACTGTTCATCTCGAAAACCGCTTAATTGATCACCACGAAATTCGGCACATATATGTATTTTTTCATGGCAAACGTTTTTATAGTAACCATTTTACTACACAATATATTACTTTCAAATGGTTTTCTACTCCCTTTTCTTTTACGTAGCACATTCATATATCCTTCTCTACTTGCCCTTCAACATACAATTCATAAGAACTTTCTACGATTGAAATATGTTGTTAGCTAATGCTGGATTTCTGGCAATGAAGTCATTCATTCTCTTGCTCTGCAATATAGAAGAGAACAATAGCAGTAATAGTAACCGCTTTTTAGAGAGCACCACATGTTTATGTTTTGGCGGTTACATCGCTCTCTCACAACCCCAGAATGTCTGGAGGACCACACCTGTCGTTGGTTTACGGGTCTCACCGACCTGACCGGGAGAGTTATCAAAATAAATTCACCGACCATATACTCTGATTACCAATAGACTCCGTAGCCCTCGGGTACCCTAATATCATCGGGGTCGGAAGAGAACAAGAGATGACCAAGGTAAGGTCATAAGGTCAGATAGAAAAGCTACAGTGAGGAGCAAAACACCAGTAAGTGGAAGTAATGTTCTGCTCAGCTTGGGTATCTTCCACACATCCCCTAGACGAGGACCCCTGAGGGGACGATTGAAATATAAATGCAACGTATCACGTTGCACGGATTTTCTACTCATTTTTCTTTAACTAAACACAATCACATTTCTTTCACACGTTCACACGGTTTCCTCTACTAATTCTTCGTTTACGAGACACAATCACTCTTCTTTCTACTCGCCCTTGAACAAACAAACAATTCATTAAATTTACATAATACGCTACTCCCTCTTCCACAAGCAATCCATACATTTTCCCATAGATTTGAAATATAAGTGCAACATATAACTTTCACTACTCCTTCTTCGACGAACAATTAAAACAATTTGCTATATGATTGAAACAGAAATGCGTATTACATTCACACGACTTTATCAACTAGCTTTTCTTCCTGTAGTATTCGTTATTGTTCAACAGTACTTTTACTTAGTGTCGTTCCGGTGTTTTAATAAATAATGAATAAGTAGTTAAAAAGTAAAGTTGTCACAATTGGTGTCAGGAGTGCACCGAAAAGCACGACATGGAACAGTTGATGAAACAAATGTTAGCCAAGATGGACATAATGGGAAATGAAATGAATTCTGGAATGCCGCAGATGGAAACAAATATGAAAGCCGAATTGAACAATGTAAACTACGAAATGGAAAATATGGAAACAAAACTGGAAAAAATGGAAACAAAAATGGAAGCCGAATTGATAAATGTAAACTCCGGAATGGAAAAGATGAAGACGGCAAAGTCTGATATGAAGATAGAGCTATCGGAGAATACTAATGAGCGACTAGCCGGGGCTAAGGAAGCCTTGGAAGAACTCGACGGAAAGATGAAGGACCTTGGCCAATGTGTTAATGCCCTGGAAGATACAGTCGACCGTAGCACCAAAGAACTGAACTCCATAGTGGAACAAATGCTCGACGATAACCTCAAGCTAGGTGGATATCTATGGGGGAGGCCTGCGTTCAACAGAAGATGTTTTACGGCTGAAATGGTGGTTATTATGAAATATTTGTATGTATCTCTATATCTTTTGTATCTTGGAAATGACAATTGCGATAACATTTTTATGTAGTTAACGATTTGCTTTTCAAGTTTATCGAAAGAAGTATCTTCTCCAAAAAAAAACAGGATTTCACACAAAAGGGGAAGGGAATACGCCAAGCGAAGCTCGGTCGCCCAGGCCCTATGGACTTGAAACTAAGTTGGAACTTTTTGTACATTTTTTCAACTCTGTTTACCTCATGCTGATGGAGCTGACTTGGAGATGAGACTTTCACTAGTCATCTTAAAACTGTGAAAACTGTGGTTTCGCCTTTAATATCGGTTGCTTTTTATTAATTCTACATGCTACCCCTTCCCACCCCAACAGTACTGCTTTTCATTCTGTAAGTCATATGTGTACCGAGATTGGTTTAATTTTCTTCGGGCATTCCCGAGTTATACATAGTACACAAAGTACATAAACGTACATCCATTTTTATATTGCCTATATACTGACTACAAAGACTCTATTAAGTACAGTCAATTACTGGTTAGTTAAAGCAGAAAAATTGTAACTTGATGCTGCATTCAAGAGCAAAGCCTACATTTTTACATTAAAAATTTAAACTATGCATTTCCCCAGGAGTGTCCATTTATGTGTATTACCAAACACCGCTCAAATCGTCTGTGAAATTGGCACTTACAAAGCATATAATTTCTACCACTTTAATAAATAAAAATGAACGCGCATTTCACTAGTTTTAGAATAGGCCCAAGCATTAGATAAAGTTACCAACATGATTTAGAGCATGAGTGTTCCTTCGCCATAACCATTTAATCAGCTTTTGAAGTCTTGCAAAAATCCAGCTCAATATTTCCGAGTGAAGTAGAAAGATACGCAATGTACCAAACGATCAATGTAGTTTCTTGTTTTTTTTTTTTTTTTTTTTTTTTTTTTTTTTTTTTTTTTTTTTTTTTTTGGAGTCGCTTTAGCAATTAGGTCACGTCGCGACTATTTTGTATAGCACAGTGGAATACAATAAATTTGTTACAATTATTTAAACAAAATCATGAGAATAATACTAATTAAATCAATATAACAAAGGTATCGTTAGAATTAGATTTTCATATGCAAGTTTGTACTTTTGAGGAATGATACTACCTTTCTGTAGTTGGATGGCGTGTTCAGAATGGTGCATAAGTCTCCAGTGATGTGATGAAGCTGTCGCTGTGTAGCGTATTGCCTACATTCTGTGAAGATATGTTTTAGTGTGAGGCGGGTGTTACAGACTTCACATTGTGGTGACTGGCCTTTGCTGAGGAGGTATGAGTGAGTTAACCTTGTATGACCAATGCGGAGACGTGAGACCTGCTCTTTCCTGCTAAGAGAGTAGACAGGGGAAGAATTAGTGTCTCCTTTCCTTGCCATAGGAGATTGATTCCAGCCTGTTTCCATTTTATTTTGATTAATCTGGAGAAGTATTTTGTAATATCATGATAAGGTACTGCTTGCTGTTCATCTGTGCCTGCTAGCTGTCTTGCTTCTTCAGCGGCTTCATTACCCTTAATGCCGCAGTGTGAAGTGACCCAAATGCAAGTAACTATTTTCTTTTTATTCAGAGCAATGGAATAAAGATTGTGGATATCTTGAAGTAGTTGAAGGTCAGTATATTGAATTCTGAGACTTTGGAGAGAGCTTAATGGATCGGTAACTATAAGAAATCTACACTCACTAGAGTGGATGAAGTATGTTAAATGTTGCCCAAGTGCCGAAAGTTTGCAGGAGAATATGGAATAATATTTAGGAAGTTTCCGCTGAAGTTTCTTATCTGCGGTAATTACAACGTATCCATTGTCGTTATTCGTTTTGGAACCATCAGTGTAGATAAATGTATGGTTAGGTTAGACATTTGTTATTTCTTGAAACAATTGTTTATAGGTAGATGTATCTGTATGAGATTTATGATAAGCTGTAATATTCAAAATTAGTTGAATATTCGGTATTCTGCGAGGTAGTAGACAATGAAACCTTCTTGGTATTATGGCAGGAACTTCTATGTTATGTTCTTCAATGCATTTGCTTATTTTAGATTTAAATGACATTTCTTTTTGTGGTTTAGCCTGTAAACGTTGGTTGGATTTTCCCGGGAGGACATACTGGTATATCATTGATTCGGGTCTTGCTAAAGTTTTAAAGGAAATTTTAGGCTCAGATCTGTTCTGTGGACATTCAGTGGTGGCTGGTCAGTTTTAATTGTTAGAGCAGAAACAGGGCTGGTCCTGTAAGCTCCCAAGCATATTCTTAGTGCTGCTGTTTGAATTGTACCTAGTTTCTTTAAAACTGAAGATTTAGCTGTATTGTAGATCTGGCCTCCATAGTTGAGTTTACTTCTAATGAGAGCTTGATACGTTCGTAAGAGGGTACTGAGATCAAAACCCCAGTTTTTGCAGCTTAGAGTTTTTAATACATGTAATCTTCTGAGCATTCATTTCTCATATCATCTATGTGATGTTTCCAGCTTAGAGTTACATCAAACGTTAATCCTAAAATTTTGATAGTCTTCACTGAGTCGATTATCTTGTTATCTACGCAGATTGTGGGGTTTGAAACTTTACATGGTGATCTGGAGACGCATATGCATTTGGATTTATGATATGAAAAGTTAAGACCAACATGATTAGTCCAAGTGTGCAGTTTTTGCAGTGTAACTTGAAGTGTTGCAGTAGTAAAGCGGTTTTTTCCCTTACAAAAGATAGTTAGGTCATCTGCAAATAGTATACCTTTCACAGGTGGTATAATACTGCTTACTATACTGTTGATAGCTATGAGAAATAGTGTGACACTGATCACTGATCCTTGTGGAACACCTCTATTAATTGATCCTTCTTTTGACATGGTTCCTTTGTAGCGAACTACAATTTTCCATTCCTGGAGGAAGTTGTTAATAAAGTGATACAAATTACCACGGATACCGATGTTTTGTATTGTTTTGAGTATGTAAGCTCGTGAAATTTTATCGTGCGCTTTTTCTATATCTAGGCTTATTGCCATTAGATGTTGTTTCTGTGGAAATGCAGCTTTTATTTCTGAATCAAGTATTAAAAGATGGTCAGTGGTGGATCGAAACTGGCGGAAGCCATTTGAAGTTCGGTGAAGAAATACATTTTCTCTAGTTTCCAACGCAGTCGGTTATTTATAATTTTTTCAAGTATTTTACACATAGAGAAGATGAGGGCTGTAGGTCTGAAACTTTCAGGTCAAGTAAGATCTTTGTTTGGTTTGGGGATGGGTACTATAGTTGCTCTGCGTCACTGCTTAGGAAAAGTTCTTGAGTTCCATACATAATTAAGGATTTCGTGAAAGTAAACTAGTCCATCTTGCGGTAAGGATTTTAACATCACGTAAGATATATTATCCGGCCCTGGGTTGGAGCATTTACTCTTTTCAAGTGCGTCCATGCATTCTGTGAATGTAATGTTATCATTGTAGTTTTTTGGTCATTTTCGTCAGGTTGGTAGCACTGGGTCACCTTGCTTTCGCAAGCTTATTTTCTTGAGGCCTCTGCAAATGTATGCCCCAGTATGTTTGCTATGGTTTGCGGCTGAGTACTTGTATGGTTTGTTGTATAATTGTGGAAAACTATATTATGTGTTCCATCGTAATATCCGCATATTTTGCGATTTTTTTGCCATACCACTCGTGACGGGGGTTTTCTGTTTACAGTGGACACAAATGATAGCCCAGATTCCTTCTTGCTGTGCTTTACCACTTGGCGTGCTTTAGCTCTTGCTTTTTGGAATTCGATTTTGTGTTTGGGGGTAGGTTGCCTTTTGTATTTTTTGATGCTATCGCTGTTTTACATTCTTCGTTCACCCAGCTTATAGTCTTCATAGAAACAGGGCACATCCTAGGAATACTGACTTCGGCAGAGTTGAAAATCACTTCTGCAAACGAATTTACTAGTTTATTAGTATCTGATTGTCTGAAATTCGTGGATGTTGTTAGACAGGACAAGTTGACAGATACGTGTGCTCTGAACTTGTTCCAGTTTGCGCATTTTAAATCCCATCGTGGCTGAGAGTTAAAACTCAAAGGAATGTTATTTACATCAGTTAATGAAATTGGGAAATGGTCACTGTCGTGTAATTGCTTGTCCACTGTCCATTCAAATTTATCTTGGATATCAGGAGTGATTAATGTTAAGTCGATTGCACTGGAAGTACCGTTGGCTGTACTGAAGTATGTTTGTGAGGTATCGTTAAGCATATTGAGATTTTCATTGTGCAAGAACTCTTCCACTATTTTCCCTCTTGAGTTGGTATGCTTACAATTCCATATCGTACTGTGGCTATTAAAATCGCCCAGTATACTAAATGGTGTAGGAAGTTGTTGTGTTAACTCCTGCAGTGTATGCAAATAAAGTGGATTTTTATTTGGTATATATATATAATGTAAACCCCGCGCGACAGCCCACGGAGGGCCAAGGCCTACCGCCCAGCTCTGCCACTAAAGGCGTCATTGGTGAGGTGCAGTGCTGGAGGGTGGGACGTGGTCAGCGCCCCGAGCCCTCCCGGCCAGTTATGGGGGCCGCTACTTCTTCATCAAGTAGCTCCTCAATTGGTCTCCCCGGGACCTAACGAGGCTGAGTGCACCCCGTGCCAGACCTCCCAGAGGGGATAAAATCCCCCTGCTGGTACCGGGGATCGAACTCGGGTCCTCCGTGCCAGAGGCAAGCGCGCTACCAACTGCGCTACGGAGGCGGTATATATATATATATATATATATATATATATATATATATATATATATATATATATATATATATATGTTGCAAATGGAAATAGGTGTTGGAAGGTTTACTCTAGTAGCAATTGCTTCAGGTTCAGTTGTAAGTGATAATGCCTGATGGTTAATGCTTTCTTTAACGTAAGTTACTACGCCGCCACTAGCATGAAGACAGTCCTTGCGGTTTTTGTGATATTGAGCATAATCTCGTAAGGATGCAACATAGTTTCGTTTGAAATTAGTTTCTTCAATGTACATAATTGCAGGTTTATGTTTATTAATTAAGAGTTTAAGAAATTCGAAATTGCCATAGAAACCATTAATATTCCATTGCAGTATGTTATTCATATGTTAATTTTGTTTATGAATTTGGTGCAATATCTATGGCGATTAGTTTTCGGGACACTTCGGTTTTGTTGGCTCGAAAGCATTCTGGAGTTGATTAATGTGTTCCAGCAGTAGCTTTTTTAAAATTTTACTACTCCTGGCCTTTATCTGTATAGTAGGGATTGTGTTCACTAGAGATTCTGGATCTGATGTGTATTACAAAGCTATGGGAATAATGTTTGTTACTCCAACACTGTTTTCCATAAAGCTTTGGAACTGACCGAAGTTTAGTGCATAATTGGGGGGTGTCCCCCTCGATGATATTTTTAATTGGTCAGAGATTCAGCTATTGGCGAAATAACGTTTGCTTTCTTAACCTTCTTAGCCTGGTGTGTAGTGTGTGTGTGTGTGTGTGGGGGGGGGGGGGGGTGCCGCACTTCTTTTACATAAGCGCTATCCTCTTGCGAAGAGTTAACCTCTGTGTCAGTTGTGCTGTTTGATATTGATCGTTTAGGTCTTGTTTGGGTTTCCATTAGCATAGGTTCTGGAGAATTGTTGCGTTCGTCTTAAAATGGCTAAATGGACTCAGGGGTAGAGGTGAGGTTAGGTGATTGCTGCTGTTCAGTGTCTTTTTCTTTATGAGGGGAAGGGGGACGTTCCTGGAGGTTCTTGGTAGCGATAGGCAATCAGGAAACATGTCTTTGTTTAAGACCTTAGGAGTAGTTTCTTGTATACCGTCAGCATCACGGCAATGTTTTGCAAAGTGGCCTTCCTGCTTGCAGATGAAGCAGGTAAGGGTATCCGCTGTTAGGAATATGCAATATTTAGTGCCTTCATACAGGATCTGTATGCTTAGAGGTAATTTCTCCACATCATTGAGTGGCGGCGCCGTGGCCGAGCGGTTAGCGCGCTCGTCTACCACCTAGGCGGCGCGGGTTCGATCCCAGGGACCCGCATGTGGTATTCGTGGTGGACGAAGCGGCGTCAGGGCGGGTTTTCTCCGGGTACTCCGGTTTCCCCCGCCATCTCATTCCACCAGTGCTCCATCTTCATTCCATGTATCATCAGTGTCACCGCCTGCGGTGCCGTAGTAGTAAAAGCGGGCGTTAAACACTACAAACAACATCATTGAGTAGAGTATAAAACTGACGTCTGAAACTGAGGATATGGGAAAGCCCTGGATATGTAGGTAATATTTGATATTAGGTTAATTCCATGTGCATTTAGGTGAGTCTCTATGATTGAGTTTGGTATAATTGGACATACATTTGAAAGAACGACTCTTTTGTTTGGAGTAATTAGAGGACGGAGCTGATGAGTAACATTATTTATGTTTATTTTAGAATGTTTGGTAACAAGTGATTCTGCTACTTTAGATGACGTTAGGTATATGCATACTCTGAAATTGGAGATCCGTGAGCTAAATTTTATGTTAGTTGGTTCAGTTAATTTACTTACAGCGAGAGCGTAGTCTTTGATGGTAAGTCCATCATGGGAGTCAATGATGATAGCTTCTTCTTTCTTGGGAGAAGTCTGAGCAATTGTAGCTTAGCTGAGGTTTCTTACAGTGCTGTTGTTCATGGAGGTTGTGTTAACGTTGTGAGACGGTAGACTGCCGTACTTAGCAGCTGCCATTGTTTCAGATGGTGTACTATTTAACACTACTTTGCTGTGTGAAATGGCGTGTTTGAGGTTAGCGAAGGTTTTTTAATAATGTCTTATTAACCAGCTTATTATACTCGTTTAATTGTTAGCATACGAGAAAGCATATTTAGTAGACACCTTCTACTTATCTGTTATGTATGGTGAGCGTCTTTTGACTTCAGAATATTGATAAATATCGCAGAACGCCGAGAAGTTTAAGTTTTAGTGTTTGCTGTCACTGATGCTCACTTGTCCGATCAATGTAGTTGTTCCACAAGAAAGTACATAGGTTGTTTCTATAGTTTTGGTAACTATTTATTTTCTGGACGCATAGCATACGCACAAGGTTGTAAGTTTTACTGGCCTTCGATGTAGTCACCAGCATTGCGTACAATGTGTTCCTAGCGATGTGGTAGCCGTCGAATGCCGTCGGCACTGCCTAATCTCTGGATGGTACGTAGAGACCGATCAACTGCACACAGAATGTCGTTCACTGTTCATAATTTCTTCCGATGCAGTGGCTCCTTCAGCTTAGGAATGAGGTCAAACTCGTAGGCACTTATGTTCGGAGAGTATGGAGGGTGGAAGAGTACCTCCTAACCCCGCGATGGAACAAATCGGACACCACTCCTTCAGTTCCGACCCGCTTCCACTAATGCGGACACTGTCTGCACATCATTCTTACTAATCGGTGGAGGACCAGATCTAGGCACATGTCCTCCTTTAAAGACTTGTAACCCACCTTGCCACTGTTTGGTACAACAAGCCTCTCGAAATCCTTGGTGGCACTGTCGTGTGTTTCTATCTCTGCCACATTCAATTTTCAACCAGATTCTCTGCTCCTGCTTTGAAAGCATTGTACTACGTTATACTGCGATGGCTAGATCTAAACTGATGACCTTTGGCTCATTACGTGACGAGGGGAGGGGGAAAGCCGAGTCCGTATGCTCGAATGGAGGGGAAGTGCCCAAATTACACCTGCAATAAACAGAATTGCCAACCCTAGTGTTATTTGGATCCCATAATATAGATGCCAAAACTAAAGAAACAACCCTTGTATATTATCGCTCTCGCAAAATTTAAAGGCGGCTGGCTCGATACAAAATCCAATAATAGGGTTACCATGCCTTGTGTATTGTGTAGTTAAACACACTGTGAAATCACGCTGTACAGCCGGTAATATCGTTAATATAATTTTCGCCCACAAAATGTATTTGTACAACAGGAAAAAGAATAGTAATAGTCAACTATCAATCGCCTTTAAATTTAGCGATTACCACATAACTATTTTTGTATTTCATATACACTATGGCACTTGACTTGATTTATATAAAGACGGAGTCGGGTTTAAAAACCCTCAACACGGAAACTTTATGGGTTTATTGTATTGTCTCCTGCCTTTATAGTTATTTAGTAATAGTCCTGTATCTAATGAAAGGGACAATAAGTTTTTGACTAAATCTTTTGTAGGAGGCTCTTCGTCTGTGTTAGCTAAACCCAGTAATTCATATATTTTCCTACCTAAGGCTTCACAACTGAATATAATATGAGAGGCAGTTTCTACCTCTACATTATACAATCTACATATTGGTATTTCTTTAAAGACTCCCATTGTGTGTATGTTTTCTCAACCTACAATGCCCTGTTATCAGGTTTATTTGGGATCTACTGAGCCTAAGTATGTCTTCAGTAAGTGAGGAGGATATCGTTCTCATCATTCTCTTGCTGTGTTTGCATCCTTCTGTTCGTTCCCATGTCTCCTGATGGTAATGACTTATCCATTCATCAATGGTTTTTCGAACAGCATTTAAGGGGATGCCGAAAACTGGTTCGGGACCAGAAAGTAGTAGTGCAGAGCCTTTTCTTGCTAAGGCATCTGCTTTTTCGTTGCCTAAAATACCTCGGCACCAATCGAAGAGTTAAATTGTTGAGTTTTGCCAGTTTTATAAGGTTTTCTAAGCAGTTCCAGAGTAACTTTGACGTTATCTGATAGCTTTCAATTGCTTGTAAAACTGCCTGACTGTCAGAGAATATCCAGATGCGGTTTCCTTTGTATCCCCATCTTAGATTCTCCCTGACGCAGGTTTCAATTGCAAATACTTCTGCTTGGAATAGCGTGGTGTTGGCTCCTAGAGGTACATAAATGTCACACTTTGTTGCGTCCCCATGTATTCCAGCTCCTGATCCATTGTCCGTTTTGGAGCCGTCTGTATACCAGATCAGACTACCTGCTGGACATTGGTTAGTATTTTGATTCCATTCTAGTATAATATTGAATGGTTTTCAAAACTTCGTGTTGGAATCATATAATCATTACCCATCTCCAGTTGAGGGTTTTTGATTATATCATGTATTCTGGTATGTCCCTGATTGTTTGGGTTTTTCCAGTTAGCATTTAGGATCAGCCGATATGCTCCAAGCCTTGTTTGCCCTTTTATATAAATATCGTTGGGTGGAAGGTTAAGGAGAACTTCCAAAGCGGCTCATGGGGTACTTCTCATAGCCCCCGTTACACTAGGCACAGTCAGTGTGCAAACATAAACATTTGATACGGAAATTAATTTGACACCGGTGGTCGATGCACACTCTTTTGACTCCGGTAGTCTAACGCGTCTTCACCAACGGTTCTTCTTTTAAACTTACTACTTGGCGGTTGGATCTGGAACGGGGAGGTCAACAATTGGGGTGTGTTGCGTAAAAGTTAAAAGTTTCTGTTCATCAACAGTCGGTATACCTCAATTCACGTCATGAGTGAGTTTTAGTATTAAAACTCCTGAAAACACTAGTGCCTGTGTCATTTCTAATCAACTCCCATGCATACCCTGAGAGTAACACTCGTTAGTTGTACTGTAGCAGCCGTGGCGAAGGTGCAGACTGAACTGCAATAGTCGACCAACGCAGGAAAGCAGAGCCGAGGTTTTACGAAACGTCGGAAGAAATACAGCATCAAATAGATGCACATAACGCGGGGCTTCTTTAATTCGGCATCAAATTGGCGACGCAGCGTGGAGCTTTGAAGAAGTAAGATGACCAGGACTTCAAGGAATCTATGATCATCGAACTAAGAAATAACAACAGAGAACATTGAGTACAGCAGACCACAAGGTAAAGTGAAAATTTGTAAGTGGACTTATGAACTTAAGAAACGGAAAAATGATAGGTCAAGATTTGCAGGAAAATATGGAAATACCGAACATTGAAAATTGCAATAGTGGACAGGAAAGTAGTGGAAACGTAGTTGAAATGTACCAAGTAATTTAGGAATGCAAGAAGCAGAAAGTCAGAGAAACAGGGAAATTCATGTAATTAGTTCAGAAATGCATGTAAATAGTTCGGAAATGCAAAGAACTCCATTAGAATCAATGACAGAAAGGTTTTAAGATTTTGAGAGAAGGATGGGAGAAAGCTACGAGACTTTAATAACAGAAATAAGAGAAAGCCGTTGGACTTTAAGAGCAGAATTAGAAGACAAGGTAGGAGATAATTGTTAAAAGTTAGAAGTAGACAAAGAAATCTTGGCGATAAATCAGATGAGATAGGGTTAGAACAAAATAAACCGGGGTTAAGAAAAACAGAAAATAGTAATAGAAAGGTAGATAATGCTGAAAACAAAATATATAAACAAATAAACGAAGAATCAGTAGTGGAAAATAAAAGCACTAGAGTAGAACGTGATAAAGAAATAGATCAACAAGGTGTGAAAAAGCGAGTAAAGAAAATAGTAGTCAGGAAGTAGAAATTGACGAAAAGAAAGTAGGTGAACAAATAGGAGGAAAAGTAGGAAAAGTAGAAATTAGAATTCAGGAAAGAATTGAAAAATAGTTGAAAATTCTTTCGGGCAAGGGGCAGAAGTTTATCGAAACGAAAACAATGAGAGTAGGAAATGATCATACATAAATGTAGTACCTAGGCAAGAAACACGAAAATGCAAAAATAGAAGCAGGAGAAAACGTGACATAAATGACAAAAATGCGAGTATGAGTACAGTCAGATATAATAGAAAAATAAAGAAATTGAAGTGTGTAAAATGTAGAATGAACATAGAGAGAAAAATGTAAAAAAATGTAGCTTTCTGAAATATAGGCCAAAAGGAGAAGAATGTAGGTCAAAGTCAGGCAATTCAAGGTCACGTTCACAGAGCTCAACATCAAGGTGGAATAAACATGCTGATTATTTACGCGTCAAGAGATTTGAAAGCAGTCAGCGACAATGATATCCTCACAAACATATTACAACAAATGATAGGTTATTTATGCAGCAAATTTTCTGAGAGTAAGAAATTGACCTCGAATTGGCTTGAGAAATAGATTGGAAGGGGAAATCCAAAATGTACATAAGGAGTGTAATATATTCTGTACAAAAGTCATATGTTTAATGCAAAAGGCAAAATAGTAAGTTTCTTGAAAATGTTATGGTATTATTATTTGAGTAAATACAAGATTTAAATATAACGTTGTAAGTGGTAATGACATATGTATGAATGAAAGCATGATGTAAGATTGGAAATGTGAAGTAATATGTGAGTATGTATTGTGTGAAAAAGAACGTTAGCGATAAAGTTCATGGAAGTGTGATGATAATGTCACGAGTGACAATTAGTGATAGTGAAGTGGCATGAGACAGGAACAATATCAGAAAAAGAAGAAATAAAAAAGACTTGAAAATAAAGAAAATTATATAGAATCAGAACAAACGAAAATAATTTTGTAAACTAATGTGTGTGTGTGTGTGTGTGTGTGTGTGTGTGTGTGTGTGTGTGTGTGTGTGTGTGTGTGTGTGTGTGTGTGTCTGAAATAGGAATATCTATTTGAGAGTGTGTTTTGATAGATTGTAAGTATGTTTAGAACTCATATTGGGTAGTCACAAAGCAAAAATGTATCTGAAATGTGAGAGTTGCCGATCGAAACTGAAAAGAAGGCAATTGGAGTTACATGTTTTGTTTTTTGGGCAATAACATTATGTTACATTATTACGACACAATAATTTAAAATAATGTGGGGCATTTGATACGGAAATTAATTTGACACCGGTGGTCGACACACACTCTTTTGACTCCAGTAGTCTAACGCGTCTTCACCAACGGTTCTTCTTTTAAACTTACTACTTGGCGGTTGGATCTGGAACGGGGAGGTCAACAATTGGGGTGTATTGCGTAAAAGTTAAAAGTTTCTGTATTCATCAACGGTCGGCATACCTCAGTTCATGTCATGAGTGATTTTAAGTATCAAAACTCATGAAAACATTAGTGCCTGTGTCATTTCAAACCAACTTCCCTGAGAATAACACTCGTTAGTTCCGCTGTAGCAGCCGTGGCAAAGGTGTAGAGTGAACTCCAATAGTGGACCAACGCAGGAAAGCAGAGCCGAGATGTTATGAAACGTCGAACGAACTACAGCATCAAATAGGCGCACACAACGCGGGGCCTCTTAATTACAGCATCACATTTTAGTAGTGTGACACCGGCCGTACAACATGAACGGATGGGGGATGTCCGAAACTACAGGGCGTACACTAGCGCGTGCAGATTAGAGTGACTGTGTGCACGTGACCGTAACAGCGTAGGATCCAGAACCTTCTGCAATTCTAGCTCAGGCATCTTGATAGGTCACGTGACGTTGGCTCCACTTTAAATAGGACCAGAGACAGCGCGAGCGGCGTAGATTCCCGTCTTACATAGCTCCACAACCACTCCGGACTCCCCTACCTCATGGACTTGGCGAGGGAGCGATCCCGAACCATGCACACCAAACTGAGTTCTCACACCAACCAACTGGTACGGGCACTAGGTCAATACGACCACAGAGCACCCCGTAGAAGGAAAAGTTACCGCCTGCCTAAGGATGCCGTTGGGTAACGGTAATGCCTCTCTCATTTTCTAGTACTTATTCACCCCAATACCTATTCCTGCCCCCTTCCTGCATCCAAACTTAGGAATGCCGGAAGAAACCATGCCCACAGACACAAAAGCTTGAACAAATATGAGCACCTTCTATACTGCGCAGATAAAGTCGCATTAAGCGGCTAGGTGCTGTGCAGATAAACATACCGTACATGAGAACCTGTACGACCTGTTCTCGAATGCTAGAATGCGAGCGGACAGTAGTTAGTTCCAGTTGAGTTGTAATCGAGAGTTGTTTAGCGGCGTGGAAGTCGTCGTGTACAGTTAGTTTTTAGTTACGAGAGTGTGTTGACCAGCCTGTCATTGAGTATGTATGTGTCGTCGAGTGATTGTATCATAATAGTCAAGACATAAGAGACAGAGAAACTGGAGAAAGACATTGAAGGTCTGAGAAAGATTATAAGAAAAACAATTATTGTGACTTGTAATAGCAGAAAAGACCCTAAACTGTGTTAACAGTAAGAAGCAAATTATGCATTTGTAGTAAAATTTAGACGACAATAAAGTGATAGGAAAATAACAGGATTTTTTTATTTTGCTGTTTTGTTACAGTACCTACATAATTCAGCACGTGGTGGGACGAAACCACTGAAGAGGCAAGTAATAAACACTGGCCAAGAAGTGGTCGTACTCCGTATTGGAGGGAGGTTGGTTCGAAATAAACTTGAACGAAAACGGAAAGCAAAAGAGACGAAGGAGTTTGCTTCATAACACACCTAAAACGGGAACACCTATCGATTACAATATGGATGACGAGGCAGAAAGAAGATTTGATATATTAGACTTCGATTTACTTGTAACTGACCAATGATACTTTTTAAACTTGTTGATATTCAACCAACATCAGGCAGCATGCGATATTCATTACTAAAGTTTTTCTAAAAGTTCTGACATTAACACTTTTAATTCCTTTTAAAAACACTTGATTCTAATGCACTTCTTTTCAGCTTATAGCGGATACTAAATTTTGTTGTTCTATGCTGTTTCTTGTTTCTTGTTTCCAGTTTTATTTTGCCAAGCATGGGAAATTGAACGAGTTTTAACGGCAGTTAGTGCTCGTTTCTTGAATAATTTCACCATGATAATAGGTACGCACAATATGATCGATATGCTGTGCCCAGGAATGAAAATCTGAAATATGACCAAGTCTTCCGTTCCCGAAGGAGAACCTCACGAACTGCGATCCAACGAGATCTGTTGCTGTTACCATCCACAAGGAGAAAGGGTTGAAGCGATGACATCAGAGGAGGCTATGGGCAACAGAGACGCGCGGAAGTCCATAACAGTTACCCGTCCTGCTACAAAGCTGCCCCGAGAGGGTTATGAACGACCCTTGCAACCAGACAGATTTCTGATACCCATGTAAAAACCATTTTCCTTGGAGAAAACATCCACACCTATACGTGACCTAGCAGCACACCTTAAACATATGAAAGAAATGGAATGAAGGGAAATAAAGGAATTCGTGATTCTCTCTGGTCGGTAGGTGAATTCTGAGGTGGTTTCTCATCTACCACGATTTTCTTGCTTTCATGTCCATTTCTTTCCGTTTCAGGTGTGCTTTTAGGTTTCATGAGCGAGCGAGGTTGAGCTGGTCCAGATGCTTGCTCCAAGATAAGAGTATTTCCCCATGGACACTAGAGAGTTCGACGCGTCGTTCTTCACCCTCACTAGACAGTACCAGCAGTGGAATGGGTCTTCGAACCTGGAAATTTCAGGAACTTCCGTGGTCTCTGTGGTCTGCCTGCCTGCGCCCTGTAGCCTTCTGTGGTTACTTTACTTCATCGTTTCCTCCTGTGGGGCGGTAGTCGCAGTAGATGTCGCGTAGGTAGCAGTGCGCGAGTTGTCTGCCTCTGCTGTATCTACCATATACCTACTCTTGAGTACATGGACAGAGTTCATCTCAATTTGAAAACAAGACAGTTACAGAAATCGATGTAAAATTTTCTGTAAGCAACTGTTAACACACGGGAACTTTGAGGTTTCAAGGCTGCTCGGCATTACCGGATTCAAAAACGGATGCTTCACGAAAAATTACATCTTTCACATTTCTTAAAATTAGTACTCGTTGCGTTATTTTATGCAGTATTATTATAATAAATTAAGAGAATTTGCAATACGTAATTTCACCTATATACCCCAATAGTTGTATGTTATATTGTTGTTATAATACAGTCTATATGACGTGTCTATCTCCTTAACTTCCCTGTGTAAGAGGTTCTCACAGAAGAGCGGATGGGCAGGGAGAGCGGGTGCTATGTGCGGGGTAAGTTCTCTCTGCCTCAATACCGAGAGGGCAATAAACAGAGGCTTTTTTATAACTATAATGAAGTTCATTTCATATTAGACGCCAAATTCCAAACTTTGCATCCACTATCGAAGTCTCTGTACTGCTAGACTCGTTGGTTTATTATACCGTCCGTTAGAACCAAAACAAACTGCATGATACTACCTCACGCTTTATACCCACTTCTCGCAAAATTTCTAAATTCCTGTAGGAATTCAGTTGCACTATTCGCATATATTTCCTTTAGAAAGTATCTCTGAAGGATACTATTCCCGGGCAGTTATGTGCCCCTACGCTCGATAATGCCTTGGCAAACATAGCAAATTCGGCTTTACTCGCCTCAAATATTTTTGTGAAATAAAAAACAATTTTAAATGTTTAATGTTTATGGCTCCAAATTCAATGATAAAGGATGTGATGTAGTTAATTTTGACTTAGTGCTTGTCTTTCCCAGCTTTCGTGTAAACTAGTTGCATTCTCTGGCCTTGCAAATCGTATTCGATTCCAGCGACCAATAGTAGATGTGCCATATTCACAGTCTTTTAAAGTTCAGTAATAATCCTTCAACACACATCCTCAGGAAACTGATTCTTACCTCTAGCTCCTATACAGGATGCCTCAGAAAAACATTGATAGCGCTTAGTATGTTGTGCGGGATGGCAAACTGACTGGTTTTCAAGAAGGAACCCCTGTCCGAAAATGCACGGATTGGACGCTGTAGCGCACCGAAGTGAGAGATGGGTGTGCGTTCATATTTCGTCGGTAAACCCAACATGATTAGTACGTCGAGCTGTCTACATTACAAACGGGCTTCGAAATGTGTACCTCCTACGTAAATGCAGAGCCCATATCGGCGGTGCTGAGCCTCGTGCACATAATACAATACATGCGATTGTCATTCAATCACTCCGTGGACTCAAGTCATAAGGTCCTCCTCTGACGCTATACAGTCCCACAGAAAATAATCAAGTTGTGTCAGATCTGGCGATCTTGCTGGCCGTATAGCTGGTCCACCTCTACCAATCACTTGAGGTGATTCCGCACACTTACATCAAAGTGTTCTGGAGCTCCGTCGTGTTGCAGCCATATTACTTGCTGAACATTTTGTGGCACTACATCCAAAAGGGTAGCCAAACATCTCTAATAAACGTGAGGTACATCGGTCCTGTTAGTCTATTATGCATGTGGATATGCTCAAGTCGTTCATCCGCAGTATACAGATAATTAAAGGGTTGCATACGTTCCGTATTAAGACACAAAAGTGAATCAGAACACACTGTTACAAACGTTCGTTCTGAGACTTCGACGCTCTTCAGCGCCCAAACCGTGCATTTTCGGACAGGGGTTTCTTCTTGAAAACCGATTAGTTTGCCATCCATACAACAAGCTAAGCGTTGTCGGTGTTTTTGGGACACTTTGTGTAATAGCCTTACCGCAGTTCACATGGAATCTTGGTTATATAGATATCCCGGGCAACCAGAGGGCGCAGCGAAAAAAGAAGGGAAAAAATACACCAAGGTACCAGGGCAGTCACCTGGCGCACTACAGCATATTGTTCAACATCAGGACTTCATTCATTTCCTCAAGCTTTGTATCTCAACGCAGTGTAAAAAAAAAAAGAATCAATTCCAATCACCAACCTTTATATGTTATGATAACTAACAGTCGCAAATATGCAATTGCTGATTTCCATTGTCTTAGTGGTCAGGTAATTTTGACTGACATAACTTGGCTCCACGGTGCTCAACATACCCAACGTATTCCATGACTTTTAGCCACTATATTTGCCCATATTATTCTGAAATTTGTTGGAATTTCAATGATGTTCACTGTTTTACCCATCTTAATAATTATTTTGTCTTACATATAACTACATATAATACATTCCACCCAAAAATTCGATGACGAGATTTCACCAGTAATGTCTGTCCGTTACGGTAGGAATTTTGGCAGTCAACCAATGGCTTATTGTGCGTCAGACCCTGGGAGGAAGGATGATATGAAAGTACCCTACAGGCGGCCAAAACTCATCACAGGCGGAACTACAACTACAGTGGGTCGCTAAGAGATGCAGGCAAGTTCTTTAGCCCGACGGAGTTCCAGGGTTGCCACAGAGAACAATCAGTCCCGCTGGTGGGGGCGATGGCGGCCGGCCGACCACAGCAACTTCCATCAGCCGAGCACCATATTTCCAGAGCGCAAACACCACCCAGAGCAACCCGCCGGCTCTTACCATCCGGAAAGACCGGATACAGAAAAGAAGTTAATAAAGTGAATGTAGGTGAAACGGGGTATACAAGGTAAATACCCTTCCCAGCATTCGCCTGAATGACCTAGGAGGATCCCCGGAAAACCCAAGGTCACAAAGTTCGGCCACGGGAATCGAACACACGACCTCCCGAATGCAAACCACAGATTTTACCGCCTGAAGCATCCTGCTGTTTTACCAATAATACAGTAATTTTTAGAAAATGGTCCACGGGGTGTTTGTGTCTGTGTTCATGCGTCTGAGAATAAAACAAAAGTTGGTTAAATACCAAACTTGGTATTTAAGTTCAGCATCTTCCAATAACGTCTCATGAAGGTTTTTGAAAAAATCTCCCTCCAACAACCTTGTAGATGGAAAACTTGAATTTTCTTTCTTTTTTTTTTTTTCAAAAATGCTCTAACGATTTTGACAAAAATTCCACATAATTAAGACGTTTGTATTACAAGTAATATGCATATCTTGCATCTTCTGCGAATAGCCGCTAAAGTCGTCTTCATACTGAATTACTCTTATATTACATAACATTTTAGATCTCGTTAAAGCACTTCATTTACGTCCAATAACACCTGTATAGCATTCATAATTTCCGAGCTATCTTTGGTTGAACTTTCTCATACTTACGCTTTCTACTTTTCTACCGCTTACATTCCACCCAAAACTCCGATACTGAGGCTTCACCAGAAATGTGCGTTTTAACACTCCTGGAGTCCAAAAGGTTGGTATCCCTAGGAAAAATTCCACGCGCCAGTGTGTGTGTGTGTCTGTGTGTGTGTGAGAGAGAGAGAGAGAGAGAGACAGACAGACAGACAGACAGACAGACAGACAGACAGAGAGAGAGAGTGCTTGTGTTCGAGAGTGTGTGTATGTGAGTGCTTGTGTGTATCTGAGTGTGCTCGAGAGTGTGTGTATGTGAGTGCTTGAGCGAGTGTGTTAGAAAGTGTGTGAGTGCTTGTGTGAGTGTCTTCAAGTGTGTGTGTAAGTGTGTGTGTAAGTGTGTGTGTGTTAGTGTGTGTATCTGGGTGCTTGTGTGTGAGTGTGTTCTAGAGTGTGAGTTGTGTTCCGAGAGTTTGTGTGAGAGCTCGTGTGAGTATGTTCGAGAGTGTGTGAGTGCTCTTGTGTGTTCGAAAGATTGTGTGTGTGTGTGTGAATTGCATGACCCCGAACGGAGGAACTTGCTTTTTTATGTTTAACGTCTCCCAGGATACAACACGAAGGAAAGCTCCCCACGCCAATCTAGTCTTTACATGGAAAACGTTTTTTTTTTTTTTTTTTTTTTTTTTTTTTTTTTTTTTTTTTTTTTTTTTTTTTTTTTAAATGCAGGTGTGGCTCAAATGATTTCGATTAACACACCATATGTAAGAGATATCTACATGAAGAATAAAATGTAGATAAGCCTGGTTTCTTTTCCAATAGCTTGTAAAGTTCGGTTCATTGTGCATGGGTTTTGCATGATTCACAGACCATAGAGGATGAGTATGACTATGGCAAGGTAACCGAGGGGTGCACCTCACTGACGTCCACTCAAGGCGGATTTGCTCTGCAAATCACCCACAAGGAATAAAGGGATAAGGAGAAGCAACCACAGGAGGACATAGGCTGAAGCATAGGGTCACAGAGACGCGCAGAGGTCACTAAGTACCGTGAGGATGCAAATAACACAGTCGGTCTGGTCAGAGAATGTTTCCCATTCGTTTCACTTACAACGAAATGTGTAAATGCTTAATGAAAACTTATCTCGATTAAAAAGAATTAAACACAAAAATAGGCACGTGTGCGGGAATCGAATCTGGGATCTCTAGATTTGGAATACTAACCTGTTCTGCACTGACAGTGGCAGACTCTAAATAGAATAGTGAAAGAAATGAAAATGTTATGCTGGCTCTTCTGGCATCAGTTAAACATTACCTGTAATAATGATGATGAGATGCTGATGATGATGATGATGATGATGCTGATGAGATGATGAGGATTATGATATGATGATATGATGATGAGATGATGATGAGATGATGATGAGATGATGAGATCATATGATGATGAGATGATGATGAGATGATGATGAGATGAGATGATATGATGATGAGATCATGATATGATGATGAGATGATGATGAGATGATATGATATGATGATGAGATGATGATGAGATGATGATGATTAGATTATGAGATGATGATGAGATGACGATATGATGATATGATGATGAGATGATGATATGATGATAAGATGATGAGACATGATGATGAGATGATGATAAGATGGGATAATGATGAGATGATGATATGATATGATGATATGATGATAAGATGATGATATGATATGATGATATGATGATAAGATGATGATATGATGATATGATGATAAGATGATGAGACATGATGACGAGATGATGATGATATGATGGGATGATGATGAGATGATGATATGATGATGAGACATGATGATGAGATGATGATGATAAGATGATGATATGATGGGATGATGATGAGATGATGATAAGATGATGATATGATGATGAGACATGATGATGAGATGATGATGATAAGATGATGATATGATGGGATGATGATGAGATGATGAGATGATGATATGATGATGAGACATGATGATGAGATGATGATAAGATGATGATATGATGGGATGATGATGAGATGATATGATATGATGATAAGATGATATGATGATGAGATGATGATATGATGATAAGATGATGATATGATGATATGATGATGAGATGATGATATCATGATGAGATGATGATAAGATGATGAAATGATGATAAGATGATGATGATATGATGATATGATATGATGATGATAATGGTGATGATGATGATGATGATAAATAAATGAAAAGCGTCTTCTCGCGACTGTGAAAGTAATACGTACAATGGCCATAGAACAAATAATAGAAATGCATACAGCAGTGAGTAGAAGTGGAATACTGTTAGCACTGATTTGCAATGGCGTTGATAAGTGAAACTGAAAGCAGTAATAATGATAGTTTATAATAGTACGAAAATCAAAGAATGTTATAAAGCATGTCCACAAAATAAGTAACTATTTCCTGGTTGAGGTAACTTACGAATGTCTCTTTGTTACAGTTTGATCACTGAGCAGTATGTTGAGTATTACTGTTGTCACATGGCGTTATAAAAGCGTATCTTTTTTAGTTTTTGAAAACAATAATTAATTTTAATTTTTTAGTGTAAAATTGTTTTATCCAAATGTTTTTCAACATTTTTACTTTGAAATCTTTTAAAAATTTGTCAATTCGAAATGTCTTGCAATTGACAAATATTTTTTAAAATTGTTCAAATCGCCTTTTTTGGAACAGTATTACATTACAATTACTGCTTTACCTACACTGTGAGCTGTTTTGGCCTTCCTGATCCTGGGTAAATTTCGATCCACAATCCTCCCCCGAAATCTCGTATCCCCTCAGATCCTCTCTCCGGGCATCTATCTTCGTCTTTCAATATTTTCAAGCTATTTAATTCCTTTGTTCAGCGTAACCTGTATCGATTTCTAAACTACCAGCTGTTGTGGGTGTCATGGCCCTGTGTGAACTTCAGACCGCGATATTTCCCCTGGGTCTCGTCTTCCTTTCAGGTCGTCTCTCTGGGCACCTACGTCATCCAATATGTATGTATTTATTTAATTAAGGCAATTTTCAGGGTACAGGTAGAAATGTGCCTTAGCGACATCTAAGATGCCATAATTCTACTATTTTCTATAAATTTATCTTAGTCATTCTTTATCCTAATGATCCTGGTCAGGACATTAGGACAAAGTCATGATATTATTATATTGCCATTGGTCCTCGACACGTGTGCAAGTTTTGAAGTCAATTAGATGACTCTAAATTAGTGAGAATTACGTCGAAAGGTTCCTTTGCGCTGATAAATTTAGCTTAATCGGTCGTGAAAATTACGTTATTTTGATAAATTTGGCTGTCACTTTTTTATCCTAGTGATCTTGGTCAGGACATTAGGATAAAGCCATGAAATCATTGTATTGTATTGTATTGTATTGTATTGTATTGTATTGTATCGTATGTGCAAGTTTTCAAGTCAGTCAGACGACTAAGTTGGTGAAAATTACATTGAAAGATTCCGTTTGACTGATAAATTAAACTGATGTTTTTATCCCGATGATCCTGGTCAGGACCATAGGACAAAGTCATGATATTATTGTATTGTCATCGGTCCTTGACATATGTGCAAATTTTTCAGACAATCACACAACTCTAAGTAGGTGAAAATTACGTCGAAAAATTCCGTTACTCACGCCCGCCCACCCGTTTGAATGCCATGACGGGATTTGAACCACGGATCTACCGGCTGCCGTCCGGCTGCTCTAACCACTAAACTATCATGGCCAACCTGCCCAAATGACATCAAATTCTCCAACTCACTCGCATTATTCCCGGTAAACCACACAACGAGATCTCAATTTACTCTGAGATAACATACCTTAATGGCGACTTACAATCTCGTAAGAATTTAATGTAGACCCGTGGTTCAAATCCCGGTCAAGGCATTCAATTTTTCAGTCTGAGTCTACACTTTGCAATCGTGTCCTACACACGGCTATTGTGTGGAAAAACATTAATTACTTGTAATATTTTGTTTATCACTATGCATGTAAAGTGTCTGGCTATTTATTACATTTACTATAGCTTCTTACTTTATCCGGTTTTTACACAGTTTTGTACCATTCTGCCAATACAGCCCACCCCTTTTCTTTTCCTTAGATAGCGCTTAGCTACAATTGGGTACTAAGGTTTGACGTCCTTGATCTTCACGAAATAAAATGACTATAAATAAATACACAATAGATGGAAGTCACAAATTTAAACTCATTTCAAAAGTGTTTCTGATGATCATCGATTCCACACAAATTACTGCAGTTGTGGTGCACAGTATTCAATTCAAAAAATGCGTTTTTAAATGTGTTATTTGTATAAATGGATGTGCGTTTGATTACTGGTTACCATTATAATTAAGAGCCTATGCGCCGAAAACTTATCTAAGGCGGGCAAATTCTGGCTAGAATTATAATCTACAAGATAACATTCGGTATGTAACGGGGTAAGAAGTAAACTTTTCGAAATTTCCCACTTAACATAGAGAAACGTAATATGAGTACACTGTATCAGCACAATTTTTGTCGTGTTTTTTTTTTTTTTTTCTCCATTTATATGCCGCTTTTAACATTTAAGGTAGGTAACTTTTTCTTTGGAACAATTGCTCATCACCAATGATATTCACTCATTTACTTTTGTGTATAGGGTATAGGGTATAGGGTAAACACGAAGGAGGATAGCTCGCGCACCCGGACCAACTCTGACCTATTGTGGCTGATACCCCCGGGAGGCAGGGATAAAGTGAGGGCACCACGGGGAAGTCCTTAACAAGTCCTGAGATCTCTCCATACCGGCACCAGGCTTCGCCAAGGAGCGAAGAAACACCGCGAGTCCGGTTTTGCACCGGCGCCCCACCGAGAGGACAGCGACTGCCCAAACGCCACCTAGCGCAAGCATCCATACCATCTTTCCGGCACCGTCAACACCACTCACCTGAAAGCACACCTGAAAGATGAAATGGAAATGGAATGAAGGGAAGTGATGGAAAATAAACCGGTGCAGTTTATGCACCCCAGCATTCGCCTAAGTGACATCAGGATACCATGGAAAAACCTATGTCAGAGTGCGCGACCACAGGGATTGAACCCGTGACCCTCCGAATGCTGGCCACAGACGTTACCATCTGAGCCATCTCGCTCGGTTGCTTTTGTATAACTTTAGGTTTCTTTACGTTGGGCTTTTCTTTTATAAAAATTAAATGCACTCACTCACACACACACACACACACACACACACACACACACACACACACACACACACACACACACACACACACACACACACACATTTACACTCAATCATACTTTCAGACTCTAGGGAGGATGGAGAATAGTCCTGGCTAAAGAAAAATTACCATTCTCCGGAAATCGAACCCTTGAGCTCTGGATTTGGAAGCTAGCATGCTAACCGTCAGACCACAAAGGCAATCTCCCATGTGTATCCAGGTATTTAGAGAGTTGCATGAATGTCTGCTTCTATGCCAATATTTTAAATATATGATATCTTAATCCAAATGGTTAGAGCTATTTTTGAGAAAACATTTTTGAAAGGGGTAAAAGGATTTTCTTGAAAATCTTCGTGACGCACCCTTGGAAGAAGTTGAATCGACTATTCGTTTTGGAGTTTTGTGTTGTTCGCGCACATAATCACGTACAAGTACACACACACATACACACACACACACACACGCGCGCGCGCGCGCGTGGGACTTATTATGTAAATTTTTGTTTTTAATTCAAGGAGTCTTATTTCCAGCTGATGAAATCTAGATATCGAATTTTTTGGTGGAATGCAATACCTTCTCTGATACGTTGATAATGTACACCATGTGTGGGTAACCTTTGACCCCACCTCCAATATCTTGGTCTGATGAACGTGCTACCAGTTGCTCCAATGGTGACTATCCTTTTCCCAGGGTATGCGCGGACGAATGTCAGGATAAACAACACCAGTCCAGTTTACTGACATATTTAATGGAGGATAATAATGATCTACGCATAGATCAGCGATAAGCTTCATAATCGGAGACTTGAACTGTAAAATTGGAAAACGCGAACACGAGAACGATGAAGACATGGAGTTGGAGAAAGAAACGAAAGAGGAACCAAACCAGTACAATTAGTGAAGAACCACAATCTCAAGACATTGAACTCCTTTCACCCAGGTAGAAAGGAGAGTAAATGGACATGGAGATCACCAGAGGGGAAAACCAAAACGAGATTGACTACATAATGACTAACCAACTAGAATACATCACAAAAGTAACAGTTTTAAACAAGCTACCGTGGCAGTAATTTTATATCACATCCCAAATTCACCATTTGTGTTACATTTTAATTTTATTATATAATAATTTATGAATTGTTAGTTAATAATTGATGTTAAGTTATGAATAAGGTAAAAGAACTCTCCGTTATTATTTGGTATGCTATGGATATACAACATGGCAATGTTCTGATATTACAGCTTCTGTGGTTTGAACAAATGATGAACCCGGATTGTTACAAAATGTTCACATAACAACGTCTAGCAACGGAGATAAATATAAATAAGGATGACGAAAATAGTTACGGAATAGGTTCAGTAAAGGATCGAGAGCTTTTGTACCTTATTTAATTGAAGTAGGACCTGTTATTGTAAAGATGGGTGATTGATATTGTAAAGATGGATGGTTGATAATATGTAATCGAAGTGAATAAAGGAGATTTATGGGAGAAAGCCATGTCATTTTCAAGCGACTTCCCTGCACCCGTGACACGCCGCAAGTTTCATCGAAAAGAACCGACCAAGCAAGCCGAGCGACAAAACGACCACCACACTACCATTTGCACGGATCAGAGGCTGGTTAGAGCGACGGTAAATGTTGAAAGAAGAAGCACTGTATAGAGCTCAACGAATCAGTATCGTGAAACTCAGTGAAGAAGGGTTTAAATTGGCTCTAAATGACAACATCGCCGGAACGAACTTCCTGAGAGAAGGCACAACGAAGATACTATAGATAGCATGCTATAAAAATGTCTGGAAAACGCAGGAAACAAAAGAAGAAACCAAGGAATCTCATAAAGAAGGAAAAAGCTAAGCACAGCCACACCTCCACAGATAGATAGCAGAGAAAGACTAGAACAACAACAACACGAATCACAAGAGCAGGTATAAAGAGACGATAAGGGCAATAAGAGAAGACTTAAGTAGGTACAACACGAATTAGTAAGTTGAATAATGGAAGAGACGAGATCGTCCAAAGAAATAAAGAAAAACCTATTCCTAGACAAAAGTTGCATGACTAGCACAACAGGCCCAGGAGGAAACAAAATCACGCCAACGAAAGGAATCATTGAAACCGTGACCACATCCTACGAGGGTATATACAAGGCACCATAGAAGGCAGAGAAGAAGACGTGGAAGAATATAAAAATTTAGAGGCTGATGAGGACCCCCCCCCCCCCCAATCACCATGTCTGAAATAAAAACAGCTATCAGCGAACTAAAGGGAGGAAAAACACCAGGAGAACACAGGATAACAAACAGGTGCATTAGAATCAGTGAAGAAATACTTGGGGTGCCCCTAAAACGATATTCAACGACATTCTAGACAGAGAGGAAGTACCTCAATTGTGGATGGAGGGCACCATCATACTGCTATACAAAAAGATATCAAAGGATGAGATAAACAATTATCTTCCAGTTAGCCTTCTATCAAACATCTACAAGTTACTCGAAGATTCTAATTAAAAGAGTGTCTGAAGAATTAGACGAGAATCAACCACCTGAGAGAACAGGCTTCATATCAGACTTCTCCACAGTAGACCACCTGCAAACCATCACCCAGATCCTAGAAAATTCACAGGAATTCAACGTAGAAGTCTACATTGCATTCATAGACATTCCACGCCGTAGAACAGGGGTCGCCAGACCGTAGTTCGCGAGCCACCGGTGGCTCGCAGAAGGTTACCTAACATGAAAGACGAATTTCACCCATGGTGAAAGATTGGTTACAGTGTACGGTAAGCTGACTTGTGTAATGGTGGATGAAGATTTGTTGCTAGTTTATATTATGCTGAATGTAGTATTTCCTGTAATTGTGAGTAAGAAACAAAAGACCTACCATTTTCATGTTGACTGGGAGGAGGATTATTTTTTCACCGAGATTAGAGGTAAAAGTGTTTGTATGTTGTGTAATTCAAGTGTAACTGTTGGAAGAAAAAACCTAACGTTGAACGACACTACAGGACTGTTCGTCCCACGGCCTAAAATTTGTTTCCTACACACTCGGATCTGAGGAAAGAAAAATTAAGGCTATTGAAAATTCAGTTACTTGGACAAGCTACTTTCACCAAGACACGCACACAGAAGTACAGCGGCAACGGAGGCATCGTACCACGTCGCAAAGATTATTGCTCAGAAGAAAAGATCATTCGAGGACGGTGAAATGATTAAAGATGCATTTTTAGTAGCTAGTGATGCATTATTTGATAATTTTAAATACAAAGGTGAAATAATTTCTGCTGTAAAGTCAATGCAGCTTTCTGCAAATACGGTGATGAGAAGAATTGAGGTTATGAGTGGTGATGTTTCACAAATGAAGAGAGATATGGATAGATGCAGTTATTTCTCATTTCAAATTGATGAGTCCACAGACGTGGTAGGTACTCCTCAAATGGCTGTTTTTATGAAAATGAGCTTTGATGAATTCACTACAAAAGAACTTCTCAGTGTTATTTCTCTCAACGGACGTACTACAGGAGAGGATATATTTTCAGAATTAATATATATATATATTTCCTCTGAGAATATTCCCGTGTCTAAATCGGTCGGTTTAACAACAGATGGTGCTCCAAACATGGTTGGGAAAAGTAAGGGCTTTGTACATTGTGTCAGAGTGGTGAAATCTTTCCTCAGTTCGTTAGCTATCACTGCATTATTCACCTAGACATTATGTGACAAATTTTTACAAATCAATGACGTTATGAAGCTTGTAGCGAAAACTGTCAACAAAGTGAGACCTCCAGCACTTCAAGGACGTTTATTCAAAGCACTGCTGATGACCTGGGTTGCCAGTATGGAGAACTACTGCTCCACAGTGATGTAAGGTGGTTGAGTAGAGGGCGGGTTCTACAGCGTTTCCACCAAGTTTTGCCAGCAGGTTTTTTAAAGAACGTGGTGAACCCTATCCTGAACTTGAAGATTCAATCTGGCCGCAGGATTTTGCTTTCTTGGTAGATATGACTCAACGAACTCAATTACCAACCCCAAGGCAAAGACAAGAATTTGGGGAAATTATATCTGATGTCAATTCGTTTTCAAGAAAACTTCAGTTATGGGAAAAGAACCTTAATGGAGGTGATTTCAAACATTTTCCCTGTTTAAAAGACAAACTGGAAAAGCAAGGCTCTTCAGAAACATACTGCGGCAAAAAGAATGCAGAAATTATTTCACACTTAAGAGAGCAATTTAAGAAACGTTTTCAAGATTTAAAAAAAAAAAAAAAAAGAGCTTCTGGCGCAGTTCATCACAACACCTTTCACGGATCTGGATATTGATGAATTTTCAACTTGTGTGATGCAACACTTTCAGGAAGATGGTCCTGCTTAGAAATGGAACTCATAACTTTGCAAAGTGATCTGTCTTTGCAATCTGTCTCAAGTTCAGAAGCTGTTTGGTCTCTTGTATCCAGGAAGAAGTATCCAGTTTTGTTTTGTGTTGCTCTTCCAGTGAAGGCGTTGTTCAGTTCTACATATCTGTGTGAAACCTCTTTTTCAAACATGAATGTCATTAAAAACAAATTCAGAAATAGTATCACTAATGAACATTTGGACAACTGTATTCGAATGGCTGTGACTAATTATTCTCCCAATATTAAGAAAATTTTAGCTGAAAGTGAATGTCGTATATCTAATTAATATCAATGTAGGAAAAAAAGAAATAGAGTGCAATAACGTTTCTAATTAATAAACAAAGGCTTTCCTAACTTAAGAAATTTTAAATTTTATATCTTAATTTTCTGTCTGATAAATATAAATTTGTGCTTGGTAGCTCGCTACTGTTTTTTGAAATGTAGAAACTCCTTCAATCGGGGAGTCTGGCGATCCCTGCTGTAGAATGTCCATGCGTACCTGGCGCACTGATGGTGTTCTACTGGGAATAGGAAAAAAAATACATACGCCTAATAGTAAACCTCTACTCTACATTACAGCCAAGATCAAAACGGACAAGGAAGGCACAACGTTCACGCTATTTAGAGGCGTCAGGTAGGGAGACTCAATATTCCCTAAATTATTCACATGCCTATTGGAGCAAGTGTTTCGCCAAATATACTGGTACAACTACGGAATAGATATAGAAGGAAAGAGAGTTACAATTCTAACATTCGTGAACGACCTAGTTTCTTTTGCGAAATTGGCAGCAGACCTGAGAGAATCCTAAAATGACTACAGATCCAATACAGGTAAGTAAACGTGCAACTCAACCTGATGAAGACGAAAGCAATGCCAGGCAGAGAGGAAATAAAGATACAAATAGAATCGGAAGCATTACAATACATCCAAGAATATGTAGGCCAAAGTGTGTATTTTTAGGACAGTAACAACAAATAAATAAAGAGAACAATCTCACAAGACTGTGGTAGACCTTAAGCTTCATCCTAATGGACAAGTCGCAACAGCTAAAAATGCAACGAGAAATTCTAGACAGCTGGATCCTCCCAACACTAATATACGGAGCACAAACATAGACAACAACCCAGCAACCAAGGACACCATTGCACATTACCCACAGAAATATGAAAAAGAAAATACTATAAGTATCAATAAGAGACCGGATAAGAAATACAGAAATAAGAGGACGCAAATGAAGGAAACCGCGCGAGCAGCACAAGTAGCGAAGTGGAGATGGGCAGGTACTCAGCAAGGCTCAACAGCAATTACTGGACAAATATAGTAACGATGTAGGCCCCAAGAGAAGTAGAGATGGGTGGACGAGATGGGCGGACGAAATGAAAAGGAACGCTTGCAGCACCTGAACCAGTACGACGAGGAACCGTAACGGCTGGAAGGCCCACGAAAAACTGTTCAGCAAGTAAACAATCAGCCTGGCTCCATGCCAAGGAAGATGCGACATATCGGAATATGGTACTGACAATGAAGTGATAAATGTCTAAAAAGTGACAATTACTCTCAAGTGTTAAACGAGTGAGGTTGAAACCCAGGGGGCAGAGGAGTGAAACTGAAAATAAGTTTAAACAAATCTAGGTCAAGACAAACTATCAAAGACAAAGACAAGGGAATTCCACATTCATAACTCAAATGTGGGAAGAGCATATCGAGGTACCTTCCTCGTATGAGAGGCCATTGCTTTATAAGGATTACAGATCATCATCATCATCATCATCATCATCATCATCATCATCATCATCATCATCATCGCCACCGCCACCGCCACCGCCGCCACCACCACAATCATCATGATCATGACTATTACTATTACTACTACTACTACTACTACTACTACTATTATTATTATTATTATTATTATTATTATTATTATTACTATCATCATTATTGTCTTTATAATCATTATTATCATTATTACTGCTAATTATCTATTTGAAGCGAGTTGCCTACTGTTTCAGAATATAGTATTAAATGTTTCTAAATCTTAGCACGAGAAGCTATAATAGTTGAAGTATGAAGCCTTCAAACTTCTGACGTATGAATAGTTCACAGTTTAAAATAGCTATTTTCCTAATATAGTTGAGAAGTGCAACTTGCTGCAAGTCGCTGAAATTCTAATAGGAAGTTTTCTTGGCGGCAACCACTAATATATAGTGTGTGGTCTTTAGGTGCTACTTACTGCTGATAATAATCGATCACGGTAAACACATCTTTAAATCGGTGAAACTCTAAGGGAAAGGTGAGAATAGAAATATGCGCTCTTTTATAAACATAAGTACCGCTACACTCACTCCCCATCAATGTTCTTACTTTACTTTATAAAAAATCGAAGCTTTTCATTTGCCCATGAAATGCAATCTGTCATTGGCGACTTGCTCAGTTCTAAGAATTTCGTTCCCATTCTAATTTTCAGGACCTTCTTTAATTCACTTTGTAACTTCATCCAAACCGTGAGTTAATGGATTTCTTGCTGAATGAACTCACTAGAACTCTTTAAGTACCTTCGCTACACTACCTGAATTGCTTATACTTAACAGGGTAGACCCTGTCGCATGTTAGCTGATTAATTGTAACTCAGGTGTATTACATTATGCATTGATCTTAACATAGCGAAATTATTTAATAGAATTAGTTATCTAGCTCCTATCATTTCTTTAAAAGATTATTAATCTTACCATTAGTAGCTCTGCTCCTGTGGAATTGCATAAAAGTAGAAAAGAGGATGGGATAACGAGCCCTGCTTGTTTATGCATGTCTAAGATAATCCTGCGCTTAGAAAAGTGTGGACAAAGATACAATAATAAATAAACAAACCCATTAAATCCCTTTAGGGCAAGGGTTTTCCACCATGGCAGGGATTAGCAGGATAAGTTAGTCCATGGGAGCTGCACCTCTTCTAACGTTGTCACACCTTATCCTCTATTGTGATGTAATTAACACCTACCTAGACTACCTGTCAGTTTTCTTATCTCATTCGTCTAACGTCTTTGCCCTATAATTTAATTCACTTCATTCTGTCCGTTTCTTCTTTTGTCCCCTGTAACTGCATCCGAGTTAGGTCAGTTGACCCACTTATGCTTTCATTTCACATTAGCACTCTTTATTCTATATTTCATTTCACTCCAACACTCATTTTTCATACCCACCTTGTTCCTATTTCTGCCCTAAGTCCTATCATGTGCTTCCACTTCACTCTATCGCACACTTCAATAGGTGCAATGAGGTATGACATTGAGAAGTGGACCCTGCGTATACGAGTAGAAGACCTTAATCCATATTAATGTGTATGGAGACAAACGGAGAGAGTAATATCCTCGTGACCCAATAGACGGCGCCTCAGGGAGGAAGAACGAGTTCTTGTCGCGCGTCAACTTGCCTCCAGGGAGCAGCAACAACAGCTACCTACATATGGAGGTCATCTGCCTGCCTGCGTTTAACTTTCCTCAAATGCAAACAAAGATTACTTACTTACTGCAATGTTTCTGGGAGGAAATGGGGTTTCCTGCATTTTTATTGCCGCCATTCTATAAATAACAAAACTGGTTGCATCCGTTGCAGAAAAAATGTCTGCTTTTATTCTGAGGCTGTAACATCCAACACTCTGGGTATTCCAAGATCCACATTAGATACGCACGACTAGCACAGATTCGCAAAATTAGGCGCATAGAAAAGGACAAAAATATGGTTAGTTTCTCTACCAGTAGTTCCTTTTCATAGTTATTACATAAATTATGATATGAAGGTTTATCTCTTTTTTTTTTCTCTATTAGCCCATTAACCATTATAAACATTTGTCGTGTAACGGTGTTTTGCACACACGACTGTAGATTTCGGGATTGTAGGTAAGCCCCGAGCCTGAGCTGGAGAACAAGGCAGCTCAGCAATTAATAAGGCACAATTCAAAAGCAAGAAGAAGTTTATTAATAAAACTTAATAAAAGAATTTAGTAAAGTCCTCGTTGAATACTGGCGGCAGGTCCACCAGCGTTACACAGATGACTTTCAGAACATAAGTAACCACCAAGTCATTTCCAACGGGATGTTTATAGCTTTACACGCTATTAACTTCCCAGTTGAGATCACTGCTTACGCAGCACAAGAAAAGAAAACAATGTCCACACACTTGCCACACGCGCTTTAGCTGAGTGTTCTATGCTGACTCACATTATTTATGTTTCCAGTTTAAACTAATTACAAGGTAAACATGGGTAAGAGATGGCACCATGTCGGTTAGGGATGCTTTACGTTGGTATGTCACAGAAGTTGTATCTTTATACGACACCTCCCCCCTTAAGAAAAAGATTGTTGCTGTCTTATGACAAGCTCAAGCTTTTGAGAACATCCACCCCTTGGAGGCAACATCTTCTTTTGCCTTTAGTCTGGAGGACCTGCGAAATTCTACTGGAGACGGTAGTCTAATCTCCTCCTCAGATGCAGACCTCATTTCAAAATCCTGACCTGACCTTTCAGGCTGTGAAGTTATTACAGGTAACCTTTGATAACCCTGTCCATCAATCAGTATCTGTGATCTAGCATTTGCCCCACTGTTCACATTAACATTAACTAAGGCTCTCATATGTTCACTTACTGAGTCAGTACACTTCCTGGGTGGACATTGCTTAAATAACCAGGTGCTACAATCTCTACAACACTTACAATAACAACAACTACATATCCAAATCACAAAAATAATACACATACATAATACATAGCTCCAACCAGAATATACAAAATCTGACCAATCCCTTGGTCTATTGGCTTCCTTTGATTCCTGTTCTTTAATTAATTTCTGCACTTCGTTTATTTTATAACCAGCCAACTTCAAATCCGTCACTGAAGACATGTTATGTAGAGGAAGGGTTAAAGGAATTTTATGAATTTCTTCTTGATCAGGAAGTGTTATACAACAATCGGTGTCCAAAGGAGAGAAAGGAATAATGTCTTCCTTGGTATTGTTTGTCTCAAAATGGGCCAGTGGATACAACACACTTCTTGCTGTTAACCCTTTACATAATTTACCTAAGGACACTAGTCCTCTTCCTAAAAGTCTATGAGATTCATGTTTCTCATTACAAATAGTTGTAAACAGTTCAACTTGCGGTGCCACATATAACCATTCGTTACTCATATATAATGGTATCCAAAGGGTGTGAGATAAAGGTAAGTACTTTACATTACAATTTTGAGGTAATTCTTGGGTGTTTGGATGTAGTAATGTGGCTATACAATCCTGACCTGGAACATAAGTCAGAATAGGCATTGCTTCTGAACACACATAGGTTAACTTATTTGGATTATGACACTTTTCCAAGTTCATCACTGTTAAGTATCCATATTGTTGTCGTAGATTGTCCGCAAAAATATAGTCTTTCGGATAGTCAATGAACTTTGCAGTCAAATTTGATTGCATAATCACTGGAAATGGCAATATTTTATACAACTGATATTGTTTCTCATGCAACAATGGTATTTTTGCAACATAAACCAACATTGATCCCTGAGTATAAATTGTTGGCTGGATCAAGGACAAAAGTTGTGAAGAAGGGAAAGGAGGGAACATCGTTAGATTTTGGCATGCTTTCCTTTTTTAAAAGCTCTCTTATCTTTTGCACTGTGATAATTTGAGGCTGTAAAATTCATTTTTGTGAATTCAAATATACGTTAATGAGAAGATCAAAAGTGTGTTGACACTCTTCAATCCCTCTTTGAATCTGTTGTATTAATTCATTTATTACCATACTTGTCTCCAGTTCATAACGTAAAGCTGCATTTTGTTTTGTTGTTTCTAATGACAACTTATCTATTACTTCTTTAATTTTATTTTCATTTAATGCTACTTCTCTAACAGTGGAATTCATAGTGATCAGTGTAGATTTTAAAACAAACATCTGTTCCGAAGCTATTCGCAAAAAAATCTCTATGATCTGATTCTAAATGCCTTATGTGTTTAGCATATTTTTGAAGTTCATCTTCAGTAGCTGTTCCAAAAAGAAGATTTAATGCACTACCAATGAAATCTAGAGGGCTGCGCTTGCGTCTAACATTTTGATTCAACCCTATCAAATCGCCTAAGACATCTTTTAGCCTGTCTGTCACTTTACGTTTTGCATGAAGATACGGAATGGAAGGTTTACAATCGGTATACATATACCATGTTTCATTTTTTACCTTTTCACATGTTTGTATCAGAACTGTAATCTGTTGTTTTGTCTTTCTCCACAGCTGTTTTACAGGTTCTAAATCTACATATGTTAAGAAACTCCACTCTGCTGGATAGGAATACAATGTTCCTACATGGTCGAAGTAAACGCTTGGCTGATTGCTAATTACTTTTACCTGAGCATTTATATCTTGTTCTTCAACCACAGTTCGTAACGCTTCTCCCTGAAGCTGTTCCCACCACCAAAATAAAACGATCACCTTGATCAAATAATTAACCTTATCTTCCATCGCACCTGCAAAATAAGGTTTGGTCCTATTAACATGACTTTCGATTATCATTTTCCCTGTTATTCCTACCTTTTTCAACGAAACGTTTGGGCCCTTTACCTCGGTCACTTCTTAAGGTCCGTTCCATAAACGATCTAGTTTCTTTGTTTGCTCATTATATACTAACAGCAAATCTCCTTTGGCATATTTCCTTGCCTTTATATTTTCATTAAATTTTTCACACTGTTTTTCTTTCCGCTCCTGTAAATTAGACCTTGCTTGTTGCCATGCTACTTGGAATTTCTGTTTAATTTCTCTCACTAAATCATCGTAATTATACAATGGCTGAGGCTCCCTTTGCAATATCACTGGCAGATTTGCCCTTCTACCAAATAACAATTGATAAGGTGTATACTTGGTTGCAGTATGAGGGGTTGTGTTATATGTGAAGCTTGCAAAATTAACCCATTTATCCCAGTCAGTTTGTAACTTGTTTCCAAAACAACGCAAATATTCTACAATAACCTTATGTGATCTTTCCAAACTTCCATTGTTTTCTGGGTGGTAAACACTTGTGTGCAACTTCTTAATCTTAAGTAATTTGCAACAGTCTTGAAATACCTGACTCATAAACTGAGATCCTTGATCTGTTAAAATTTCATCAGGAATCCTATACCTAAGAATAATTTCATTTACAAATTTATCCGCCACAGTGTTTGCACTCTGATCTATCATGGGAATTACTATAAAATATTTAGTCAAATTGTCCTGACATGTTAATAAATATTTATTTCCTGAATCTGAAGTTGACAATGGACCTACAATATCCAAGTACACCTTATTCCAAGGTTGTGATTGTGTGTCTGTTATTTGCAATTCAGCTTTAGTGTTTGGAAGTGTCTGTTTAGTTGACAAGTCGAACATAGTTTTATGTAATTCTCTACGTCCTTAAACATATTAGGCCAAGAAGTGTACAATTTTAACCTTTCATATGTTCTTTGAATACCTTGATGCCCTCCTATAGGATATTCGTGCATCTCTTTCAGTAACCTCTGCTTTCTTTCTTAAGAAATTTCTTCCTCTGATTTTAGAACAGCATTAATTTCTGGAACGGGATGCCTACTAAGCGCATCTGCGTTTACATTTTTGCTACCTGATTTATGCACTATTTGAAATTCATATTCTTCCAATAACAGTCTCCATCTAAGAAGTCGCGAACTCGGATCCTTAACATTGAAAATCCATAAAAGAGGTTTACGATCTGTTACCACTGTGAAATTTCTTCCCAGTAAGTATGGACGAAAATGCTTACAAGACCATACTATAGCTAGTAACTCTTTTTCCACTGTGCTATAGTTTATTTCTGCGTCATTCAATGTCCTACTTGCGAAAGCTATAGGCCTATCGCTACCAATTTTCCCTTGACTTAGAATACTCCCAATTGCATAATTGCTCGCATCAGTTGTCAAAACAAAGGGTTGTGTAAAGTCTGGAAATTGCAATACTGGATATTCCAACAATTTACCCTTTAATTCCTGAAAGCTTTGTTCCTGCCTTTCCGACCATTCCCATTCTGATCCTTTCTTTAACAAATCATTAAGCGGTTTAGCAATTTTGCTAAATGCTGGAATAAATTTTCTATAGTAACCTGCCAAGCCTAAGAATGGCTTTATATCTTTGGGTGTCTTAGGTTTTGGAAATTTACTTATAGCTTCAACCTTCTTCGGATCAGGATAAACACCTTCTGCAGTAACTACGTGACCTAAATACTGCAATTCGCTTTTAATAAATTCACATTTATCTGGTTCTAATTGCATTTGATTTTCTCGCAACTTTTGAAAAACTTGTCTTAACCGAGAATTATGATCCTCCAAAGTTTCACCAAAAATAATTATATCATCTAAGTGGACCAAACATATAATTCCAATTAATTCCATCAATATGGTGGTCACTAACCTTTGAAAAGTAGCAGGAGCTGATTTTAATCCAAAGGGCATTCTGGTAAAATGAAAGTGACCTTGGCTGGTGCTGAAGCCAGTTTTTGCTTGGTCCTCTGGTGCTAAGGGTATTTGCCAATAACCACTTGCACAATCTAAAGGCAAAAAGTAACGAGACCTTCCCAATTTATCTAGAATTTCCTGTATGTATGGTAGAGGATAGCTATCACCTACTGTCACCTCGTTTAATTTCCTAAAGTCAATACAAATCCTCCATTTTCTAGTACCCGAAGCATCCACTTTCTTTGGAACTACTAAAATTGGAAAATTCCATGGGCTCGAACTCGGGACTATAATGTCCTGGTCTAGCATATCTTGCACTTGCTTATTTACCTCCTGTTGGTGCTGTTCTGGTATGCTGTAATTCTTTAATGTGATAGATCTACCAGGTGGTAAAGATGGTGTTGGGATGTGATGTGTTATTGCCTTAGTCTCTGTAAGTCTATCCCCTGGTAACCTAAATATATCGCAATATTCCAAACAAATTTCTTTCAACTCTTCTAACCCCTCTTTTACATATGCAACCCTTAACTTAGAAAGCAGTAGTTCGTTTCTCCTTTCCTTCCTTATTCTAATTTCTTTCCCTTTTATATCAGACTTTGTCAATTGCGGAGTTACTGCCACTATTCTCTCATCTTCATTTAAATTAACTATTAAACAGCAAAACTTTCCTCCCTTACAGTTTACAATGCTTTCAGCACAAACTAAATTTACACCTACTTCCTGTTTCTTACAGTACCTTACACCTTGTTCTGATGTATCAAACTCTACTAAAACTTCACTCATCGGTTTTATTTTTATTGCCGTATGCTTCCACGGGACCTTTAATTCACCTCTGTGTGCCTCTAAGCAATCCCTTCCTAGTAGCAGGTCTAATATTTCAGGTAGATGCGAAACTACATACAATTTATGATCCGGCCCGAACATTACGTAGCTGAAACTTATTTCTGCGCATCCAAAAACCTTGAACCTTTCCCCAGTTATTGTTTGAAAACTAACTTCCTCTTTTTTTATTTTTTCTGGCCGTAAGGCTTCTTGTCTTACCAGAGAGACTGCTGATCCTGTGTCAATCAGTGCTTCTCCATAACCTTCCTTTAAATCATTACTTTATAAAAAACTACGTAAGGATTTTCCTGTACCCCATTAGTAACATTAAACTTACTTATTAGGTTCTCTTTCACGCCTATTTTGTTTGCTAGGTTCTCTTTCACACCTATTTTTTTTGCTAGGTTCTCTTTCACACTTATTTTGTTTGCCAGGTTCTCTTTCACACCTATTTTGCTTGTTAGGTTCTCTTTCACACCTATTTTGTTTGACAGGTTCTCTTTCACACCTGGGTTGCAACCTTTACTTTCATTTGAACTTATCACAGGTTGCACAGACTGCCTGTTTCCCTGTGTGAGACATTCCCTCGTCTCATGTCCAACTTTACGGCATGCCTTGCAGAAGGCCTTCTCTCTGCATTCTTTAGCAACATGCCCCTGTTTACCGCACCTAAAACACTCTATAGGTGCTATCGCGTGAACCCCTGATGGTCCGCGCCTCACGTTCTCAGGCCTGCTCTTTACGCCCATGCCAGCACCCTGGAACTGGTGGGTACTGTTACTTGCCATTGCCCTTCTTTCTCCGTAATAACCCTTAATTTTTTTGCAAGACCTCTGTGCACTCTCCTCTTCTACTGCTAGTTCAATTAATTGTTTCATCGACATTTGATCGCATTTCACCCTAACTACAGTTTTAATCTGCCCATCTGCCGAACCTTGTACAAAACATGCTCTACTTAAATCACTATTACATCTCTGCCTCCCATTTTCCTATCATAATTCCAATTATTCATTATTTTTGAGGTGGATCGTATTAAATCGGAGGTCATCTCTTCTACTCTTGCTCCCCACTGGGTTACATTTTCATTGTGTGTCTGCTTGCTAGTAAACAACTTATTAGCATAATAATCTGACGTTCTGTGAACTGCATAGTGCGTTTCTAATTTTTCTTTAACATTTTCCCAGGTAGTCCCCGCAGCGGGCATTTCCTTAAGGTTTAAAGTCACTTTAGCATCTCCAGTAATTCTAGCTAAAACAAATTTCAAAAATGTAGGATGATCTGCTGGAGACAAAATGCTATAAGCATTTTCCACATTGTCTATAAATTCCTGCAAATCTTTTGGATTTCCGTCAAATTTTGTTTCCAATAATTTAACTGCAGTAGCTACTGACACGGAACTATTCGTTTCTTCCACCTCCTCGTCCGGTTCTGTCGGAAGTTCTACTCTACTTCTACTTGCGAAAGACACGGCAAGGGATTACTTAGCCTGATTGTCTACGATTAACTCAATGCCAGATATAACGATGGTGAGGACTTACTTGGAAAGAATGAAGGTGTAGTTGTCGCCGCGAAGAAGGATAGCTGCAGGTTTGCTGAGTTGATCAATGTCCCCTCGAGGACCCCAGCTGACAACCAGAGCCCAGACTTGTTGAGCTCGATACCAGGAGGCGGACAGGCTGCGCCGGCCTCCGGCTAGAGGAAGCAAAGACGTTCGGAGGTTCGTGGGCGCCGTCCCTCCTGAACTACTGCAGGTCTTCCACCTCGATGAAAGATCTGCGAAGTTCTAGAGGATGAAGATGAAGATCTGATTCAGCTCTTCAGAAGACACCCTGAATCAGGAAGAAGTTCAGTCGAAGTCGAAGAAGTGCCGTCTTCTGATTGCTTCGCCTTGTAATTGCCTTGTAATCGCCTTGTAATCCCGCCGCTACCACCAGATGTCGTGTAACGGTGTTTTGCACACACGACTGTAAATTTCGGGAATGTAGGTAAGCCCCGACCCTTAGCTGGAGAGCAAGGCAGCTCAGCAATTAATAAGGCACAATTCAAAGTTGAGAAGAAGTTTATTAGTAAAACTCCAAGAATTTAGTAAAGTCCTCGTTGAATACTGGCGGCAGGTCCACCAGCGTTACACAGATGACTTTCAGAACATAAGTAACCACCAAGTCATTTCCAACGGGATGTTTATAGCTTTACACGCTATTAACTTCCCAGTTGAGATCACTGCTTACGCAGCACAAGAAAAGAAAACAATGTCCACACACTTGCCACACGCGCTTTAGCTGAGTGTTCTATGCTGACTCACATTATTTATGTTTCCAGTTTAAACTAATTACAAAGTAAACATGGGTAAGAGATGGCACCATGTCGGTTAGGGATGCTTTACGTTGGTATGTCACAGAAGTTGTATCTTTACACGACACATTCGGAGAAATCACTATTGTAGTATGGTGTTCTAAGTATGTAGGCATATAGGATGGTTGCCAACTTTTAAATATAAACACATTATACCAGTCACACAGAATTATGGATTTATGCTAAAAATTATCGTAATCCAAACAAATTTAATAATAATGCTGACGAAAACGGCGATTTTTATAGTGCGTACTTACAGTATTGATGACTACAGCAGATCTAGCATTTGTGTTTCTCGATCTACTCATCAGAAAATCCATCATCGGCTTACGCTTATGTGCTGCAGGAACGTAGTTGTCACAGAGCTTATCATCTCAGTGACCTGGAAATTTTCAGACCCACTACATTCATTCACAAATGTAATTACTATTTGCAAATGTTACCCTTTATTAAATCCACTTTAGATATCCATTTCACCTCACTTCTCATTTCTCTTCGCCCTTCATCCTGGTTGGCTATTTCAGGGTTCTAAGTACCGGCGTGCATGGTAGGGAATTTGCTCTATGTAAATTTTCAACCTCCGGGTCCCGTGATCTACAGTAGCCGCAGGGAGGGAAGGGAAGTCTGTTGTACGAGCCCTCACAGGAAAGTTTAAATCTGTGGTTGTTATGGACACTTCCCTCTGCTTTCATCTCTCCTCGGTACAGCCACCCTTGGTATTTTCTCATCTCACTCCTCCTTCGCGGGGGTCCCCGTCAGGGCCATAGGTGCAAAAGATATTCCATAGGTCGAGGGATAGGAACTGGCCTGCATACAGAATGGTGCAACACCTATCAACACTAGGGGCGTTATCAGCCATCACTTGTCTGTATAACTTACCTGCAGCTCGGCTGCGTCCACTGATAAAACCTTACTTACCGAATGTATACCTTATGAAATGTTTTCCTTAAGAATTACCTTAGAGTAAAAGAATACATAGTATAAGAATACATGATACAGCTTTCTGTTGGTTTGGCTCACCTTATAGAGATTACTAAACCTACCCTAGCCCTTAGGTTAGCGGTTCTCAAGCTATGAAGAACAGTCATTTACGCATTTATTGTCTCTTAAAAAGCGATGTATTTTATGACTTTTCATTCCGAGACGTAAAAAGGTCAAGATCAAATATTAAACAAATTAACCAAAGCAGAATTATACAGCATAAATACTTGCAACGGCGGTTTTGATATGAACTTATTGCAGCCATACATTGATATTATTTTCAAGTGAAATAACATAAAACATAATTAATAACAGGGGCAGACGATTTTCTCTAAAATTGGGTTCACCATATGCTGCCCGGTGTTTCAATTCCTAATGTCTCTGTAGTTTCAGCGCAACAAACTGCATACTCGTCACTCAATGTCAGTGCTGACAACTTCACTTAAGGATTGTTTCTTCCATTTTCATTCAAAAGACCTTCACTTAATAGGCGAGTCCGGGCGATTATGCCTGCACTTTTGGACGCACTCATGCTCTGTGTATCACGCGAAAACCTGCACAGAACTGGTTCCAAAAGTGTTGGCCCGCTATGCCCTGGGCATGGCGGGAGGCCCACATTGTAGTACATTGCCACTCAGGGCCAGGATTGACACCACTGCCGTATAACATTCAGTGGACTCATCTGTAACTGAAAGCATTCAGTTCATATCGTCTGCCATGTTCTCTTCTATCCCAGCCAACATCTTCTCAAGTGTGTCGAGTTTCGCAGCGATGACTGAGAGTTCCACCTGCATATCCTAAGTAATGCACTATATATCACGATTAGTCCACAATTTCGTCTAATGATGTATGTATATTATTGGAGGTCCATCGTAGTGATTTTGCTGGAGACGTATCTTCCCCTGTGGGGGAGGGGCCTTCGACTTTTGTCATACCGGAACTTGATTCCTTACTGACTTAGGAATGGTGTAGTTCAGCAAAATGGTGGGTCGAGTGTGGCAGAGGAGAGTTGGGAGGCTGAGGACAACATAAGGTGTGTTATTCGTGTACCTGCCCTTGTTAGGGGTTAACTACCGTAATCACGGGATGTGGGGTTTGCAGGGTGGTGGGTGTGATTGAGGTTGGGGTAGTGATAGGAGGTGGCAAGGTTTGCTCCTCTGGCTGCAGGTCAGGGTGCAACGGCCGTTGTGCAATGCTGGTGTAATTTTAAATCCAAATAATAATGGGTTTGACTAAATTTTGAAGTCCAAGCATCTCTTGGTAGGATTGTATGAAAGCTCAGCTTTTGCTGCTGGTAGAGTACCTCCGATGTTACATGCATCGCATGCCATCCGGAGAGCCAGTGACGCCCCAAGTGGTGTGCTCTGAGGATATAATCTCCAAGAGACCTAACCAGGGTGCTCCGATGGATTGGTAAAGAGTCGTAAAATTTAGCACCCGGCGTCTAATTTCATCCCCCACATGCGGAAGAGATGAGGCCTCGCACAGTAGTCTTGTGGGGAAGGAGCAGAATAGATGATCCGAAGGCTCCTATTTGCAACCGTTGACGCTCCAGGAAGTTGGAGTCTGCCGCCATGCCCAGATTTCGCAGGCATACAAAAGGACAAGGATTAGGAGCCCCCGAAAAATGCTTAGCTTCAAGGGAACAGACATCTCGGACCTTAGGATAAGGTGCAATGAAGCTGTTGCCTGACAGGCCCGATGCAATAGGTCTCTGACGCATTCCTCAAAAGTCAGACCTTTAGCGAGCTTCACTTCAGGTACTTGATGGCATTCGTCCACTCTATCCTCCTCCTCATGTATGTGAATATGGGAAAGTTTGTGGGAAAGCGGCGCTTGGTAAAGAGAATGGCGTGAATTTTCTCCGGGTTGATGGACAATTGTCAACGCCTCACCTTCTTGGAGGAGGCGGAGGTGTCTTGATGGGGTAGAAGGTTCTGCGTGAGAGCTGAATACTTCTGAACGTATTATAGAAATCATTGGAGACTTGAACAAAAAATACAATGCTGAAATTTAGGATTATTGTAAAACAAAGCGAAGCTGTTCAAGGGTTATTGCACTTATAGATAAATGTCTTCTAGTCAGTTAAATAACAATGAATTTTATTTTGAATTTCCAAAGCTACCTATGTATTTTTTTTTACTATACTCATAGCAAGGATAAATAAAGATGCGTCTGCCTTCTGCACGCGGTATACAGTATTATTAAAGTAAGGAGTTAATTAAAGAGGCCGTGAAAACGAATAAGAAGAGATTCAGTACTATAACAGTGTATTTCAGTCTGCGTAACATTGCCATATTCCTGGTTAAGTGTCTACATCGTATTTAAGTTTCATTTATATTAAACTACTGAAGCTACTTGCCCAGTTAGTGAAACGGTTGTGTTTAGTTTCAACCTAATTCTAAGTTAAAGTCACTTACAAAGTTACTTCGTCAGCAGAACCGCTGGGAGCCAAGAAACAAAAGCTATCTCATGATTCACCATTTGCGTGAGCAAATAGATTTTCTCCCCTTGAAAATGTGGAAGATATAAACACTGAGGTGAGTGAAAACAGTGCTTCTAAACCTGAAGGAGAAAAACGGTCACCAATTTTCATTAGTAATGTAAATATGATCACATTTTAACTAAGATTAATAATCCAAAGCCAGGACCTTATAAGCACTCCACTACAAGATCTCATAAGGTTAAGTTTCAGTTGAAATGATTGAACGTTACAGATCAGCTATTATCTACTTAGAATATCATACTTTCCAACTAAAAACTGAGAAGAACTTTCAAGTTGTGATAAGACGACTGCATCAGTCCTGTTATTCAAAGTACATGATGGATGAATTACGAGAACTAGGTTATCTGTCAGTACAAATGTTGCCTGCATATCACTCTATTTCTAAAGCACCTCTTCCCCTGTTTTTTTTTTTTTTTTTTTTTTTTTTTTTTTTTTTTTTTTTTTTTTTTTCTAGACTTAAAACCAAACCTAAATAATGAAAGTATCTGAGATCTTGACCGCCTCTATAGTGCCGTTATAAAAGTGGAGCCTCCTAAGGCCAAAAGATTTGTGACTCAGTGTATGAAATGCAAGCAATACGGCGACAGCAAAAATTATTGCCACACATGACCTTGCCGCGTTAAATATGATGGCATTCATGCAACAGCAAATTGCACAAAACCCTTAAACGTGCCACCTATGTGCGTTAACGGCAAAGGTCACCATATTGCTAATTACAGAGGCTGCCATGTGCACAAAAGCATACAACATTCCATCAGGTCAAAGAAAGAAAATGTAAACCATACAGAAAACTGCACAAGTTCCAGAGAACAAATATATTCTCACTACACACCAAACAAATATTTTTCTCAAGCAGTAGCAGATAAACAAGAAATGGACTATAACAGTGCAGCAGTTGGCCCAAAAAGCCCAACTAATACTGGCAACAGCATGTTAAATAAACTCGTTGATAAAATAGACTCTCTTTTATCTATTCTGCAACCATTAATACAAACCTTACAGCAAGTGCTTCCACTAATTCTCAACAAAAAATAAATGACACAATTAAAGGAAGATCCTTTAAAGTATGCACTTGGAATTCCAGAGGAATTAATAACGAATACTCGGAATTAAAAATATTTCTCAACAGTTATAAATGAGATATACTCCTTATAACAGAAACAAAACTTACGTCTCATATAATTTTTGCATGCCAGGTTACAAAATTTATAGACCACATCACCCTGCTAATACCAGAAAGGGTGGATCTGCAATGTTCATCAAAAGTAACACTCAGCACAAGGAACTGTTACCGATTAGGCAATGTAACCAATGGCAACCCGTAATCTTAAAAAGCTAACCCTCATTAACTAGAACGCTAACGGTCTCTGTACCAAACGGGCATCTTTCGTTGCTTTTCTCACCATGCACATTATAGATATTGCCTGCATCACTGAAACGCATTTTCTACCAAATGAAACCTTCATAGTACCTGGCTATAAAATCTATCGCCAGGATCCGGTAGCTGAAACGGCTTCTAGAAGTGTTGCCATCCTGATCAAATGCACGCTTAGTCATAGTGCAATCTTTCTATCCGCTATTCCTGCACTTGAAGTGATAGGCCTTAAACTCTCCAGCACGGATGGTACTGATGTCATTATTATATGTGCTTACAAGCCTCCTAGTAGCAGGTTTAATACTGCATATCTCTCGTTATTATTCCCTCCTGATTGTAGCACTGTCCTTTTGTGCAATCTGAATTGTAAACATTCTTTCTGGGGGTGTAGGTCTACCAAACCCAATGGTCGTCTTCTTTTCAATGTTTTAAATACCAATGGGCTATCTCCACTCCATCGGATCCCACTTATTATCCTAGAAATTCCAAGCACGCTCCTTATGTCCTTGATAGCGGTCTTCTCAGGAATCTTCCTCTCCCAACTTATGTGACTGCTTTAGCAGAACTTGATTCCGATCACTGCCCTATTGTGATTACCTATCAACTCTCCCGTGACTTGTTGACTTCCGTTCCTCGCCTTATCACTGGTATTGTGAAGTTGGACGCTATTCAACCTCGGTTGGATAATACCGTAAGTTTCTCTTATTCTCTAGCGACTACTAATGATATTGATGCCGCGGTAGCGCATTTCACTGCTACCCTGTACAACTGCGTACGGCTTTCTACGACACGCTCTCCATGGCGGAACTCTCCCCCTTCCTCGCCAATATCCATTATGCGTCTTATTCGGAAGAAAAATATTATTCGTCGTCAATGGGAACGGGCACGACAACCCTGATTACGTAGAAGACCCAACAATTTGATATGCTTTCTAAAGGTTGAGATAGAATGTCATCATCTATAAACCTATTAACGTATGTGGTGACTATTTCTACATGCGACCACACCTTGTGGGACGTCACCAGCCGGATTCTCCGTGAATCTACTGTGATTCCTGCGCTCTCCGATGGGAACAATCTTGTCACGTTGCAGCAAAGTGTAAAATCCTGGCTGCACATTACGAGCAAACGTTTGCACTTCACATCACATCTACATGTGCTGCAGCTGTATAAAATGAACTCAGTGCCCAACATCTACGAGCTACAGTACCACCCCGGATTTCCTTCACTAGTCCTCGGGAACTCTTTCATCTGATTCGCTGCCTTCCTAACAAGAAATCGCCTAGACACGATCTTCTGCCCAACATAGTCTTGAAGCATCTCACCAAGAAAGCGCTTGCCTACCTACCTTCTATTCTGAATTTCTGTCTTCAAGTCGGCTACTTCCGTTCCACGTGGACATTTGCTCATATCATTGCGTTCCACAAACCTCATAAGCCTAAACACTTGCCAGGGAGCTATCGTCCTATCAGTCTTCTGCCCACAATGTCCAAACTCTCTGAGGTCATCCATCGCTGTCTAGTGCAGTACCTCACCAATGCTCACATCATTCCCTCTTTTCAATTCGGGTTTCACACAAAACACTCTTGTACTCATCAATTACTGAGGTTAACTCAACACGTTGTTCGCGGCTTCGAGCATTACCAATATACACCAGCTCTTTTCCTTGATGTAGCGCAGCCGTTTGATAAAGTGTGGCATTCTGGCTTGCTACTTAAACTTTAACGCACTGGTCTTCCGAACTATTTGATACACATTATTACCAGTTTTCTCACAGGTCGCACTTCTGCAGTACGCTTTGGAGGTACTCTTTTCCTTAAGCGTCATATTTCAGCAGGAGTCCCCCAAGGTTCTATACTAGCACACATGCTTTTTAGTATTTACACCTCTGATATTCCCAATCTAGGTCCAACCTCAATTGCGCTGTATGCCGATGATACCGTGTTATATTATTCTCACTCTAGTGTCCGTTCCGCTGTCAATACCTTACAGCTCTCTCCCTCCCTCCCTCCCTCTCTCTCTCTCTCTCTCTCTCTCTCTCAATCGCCTCACACATTGGTTTCGCACTTGGTGTGTTATCCTTAACACTCAAAAACGGAAACAAACATTTTCACTTTACGCCGCTATAATCCATCTCCGCCTATACGTCTTCTGAATACTCATGTGTCGTGGCTCACTTCTCCTACACCAGTAAAGTACGTTGGGGTATTTCTGGACACTCGGCTTACGTGGAAGCTTCGTATAGACCACAACATTACCCTGGCATCAGCTCGTCTTTCGAAGCCTTCTTCTTTGTTCCACAAACACACCTCACTTGGTTTGGAATCTTCATTGCTCCTGTACAAATCTCTTGTTTTCCCTCTCTTTACTTATGCCTGCCAGGTGTGGGGGGCTGCCAGTATGTGTTACCTACGGCGTCTACAGGTCGTCAAGAACAGATTCCTGCGAATTGTCACCAATGCTCCCTGATTTCTACGCAACCAGCCGCTCCATCACGAGCTGGGACTTCTTCCTCTCCAGCATTTCATCCGACAGCTCGCCCCATGGTTCTTCTCCACTCTACGCCACGTTCCAGGAGCTGTGACGTATGATATCGGCGTCCAAAGTCGCCTGCTAACACGACTGAAGCGACGACTTCCACAGGACCTGCTTGTCAGTGATGACACCTCTAGCTCTGAATAATCTGCTTTGCTTTTCTATTGTCTTTGTGATGTGTAAATTATCAGCATTGCAGCATGTATCGCATTTGTATTACTTCAGAGGGGGCCCACTGCTTTACCTTTACAATGCTATTCTTATGTTGTTATTATTATTGCTCCTGTTCTACCAGATCTGTAAAGCATGTATTTACTGCTGATCGATGTAAATAAAATTTAAAGAAGAAGAAGAAGAAGAAGAAGAAGAGAGGGCAAGTATGGGAATGTGTTTACACCTACTAATTAACGTTCGTCAGCCCTAGAGGTAAAAATTCTGGGTGGCACTGTAGGTGGAATTACGTTACACTTTGTGCTTTTTGCTCAAGACCAAATAATATTTGCTGATTCTGTAGGTGCCTTCTAAGAACTGTATTATTTTAAGTAAAATCATGTAAGGAAAATATCTGATGTGTTACATTCACATGACTTTCTCTACACACTCTTGAATAATCCATTTTTCCAAAATCTTATTCTTAATGTTACTAGAGATAAACGTGGAGAAATTGTCTTATCAAATATCTCCGTTTAGGTACAATGGGAATATGAGAATACAACGGGCTTAAGCGAAAGCAAAAGCGTTGAGAGCTGGTTACTATGTGATGCCTATGAAATTCCGTTCTTTTTGAATGACCAGGAGGGAAGAAAACCAAATAACGAACTCTAATTTGATAATAAAACTAAAAACCCTACGCAACAGCCCATGAACGGCCAAGGCTTGCTGCCCAGCCACTGCGTCCCCCACCTCTGCCCACTACAGGCGTCATTGGTGGGGTGCAGTACTGAAGGGTGGGACGTGGTCCGCGCCCCGAGCCCTCCCGGCCAGTTATACGGCCTTCTCGACCTGGAATTTGATAATAGTAAAATTATTTCAAAATTCAAACAAATACAAAGTAATATCTTTGAAATGATTAACTCTACAAAGAAAAGAATGGCTTAAAATGTGTTATTTAACGAAAATATGTTTTTGCTTGCGCAGAAAATTTTTTTAGAACTAATGGGGTTATTCCCAGAAAATTCAAGATCTACCTTTCACTTTTCGTGATATCTTAAACATATGGCATTTTAATCAAAATCGTTAGAGCCATTTTTGAGCAAATCAAGATGTTCCATGTATAGACTAGTTTGGGGTGGAGGCATTTTCTTGAAAATATTTTGCCGCATCCTTGTAGGATGCTGAACTTAAATATCAAGTTTTAATTTCTATTGCTTTACCCTTCATTCGTATTTTATATTTAATTGATCACAATTTGACGCGCAACCGAGTTTTCGTTTTTGAGTTAAGGTGTTTAGAAACAGACACACACACACACACACACACACACACACACACACACACACACACACACACACACACATACACACACATACACACACAAAATAGTAACTACTCTCAGCTTGGGCTCGGGTTCAGTTCGGGCAAACCTAAGGATTTCGACCCGTGCAGACCTCTACCTAGTTTCACTGTAGGTACTTACAACCTGATCGATCGTTGCGATGGGCGTTAACTTTGAAACCGAGAAAGAATAATCCAAGTTCCCGATTCCGTATCACCCGAGAACTTGCATAACTAACATGGTTGTCCCAACAGGCAGAGAAGAGCAGCCTCGTTCTGTTCTGTGCAGTGAGCATCGATGTAGGTAATAAATGAATTGCTGATACAACAACATCTCACTTTGGCTAACAAGGTAGCAACGTTATTATTCAGTTTCTGGTTGCTACAAAGATTGTATAAGTATTTATAAAACAAGATATGCTCACAACAATCAAACAGGAGAGTAAAGGCATGTGTGGTAATAAACAATGAATGAACAAAAATTAGCTGTTAAGGCTTTGAGTCGACGCCATGTTTATGATCTGATAATCAATCAGTGCTCTATCGGGGAATGTATAGTCTTGTTCCCCAACTGGTTGTTCGTTGCAACATACGTAAATGGCTGGGGGATGCACATATGGATGTTTTTCTCTTTGCCTTCCTTAGAAGATTGTAACTGAAATGTCACAATTCCAGCTGCAGTAACACCAATATGCGTTTACTTCACATAAATCTCCGCTTAACATGAGATAATTTTTATCCACATACATATGTACCTTGAGATTAAGCAGCCTTGAGAGGCACATGTTTTAAATAAAGCTTTCCCAAATTTTTCTTCACACTGGAGAGAGGAAGACATTCATCTTTACTTTGGCTCCAGTAGTTTGAGGTATACGATATACACTGTGATTATCTGTAGTCTGTCAACCTCTAACACACTGTAGAAATATTGATACTTGAAAAATATACAGGATGGAAGGGAAGTCATTACATTCCTTCTAATATGTGCTCCATAGAAGCATTACAAAAAAAAAAAAAAAAAAAAAAAAAAAAAAAAAAAAAAAAAAAACTCTTTTGGCAAAAAAAATAAATGGTTTTTGTTCCAAATTGGATTTGTAATTCCACATGAGTAAGTAGATTAAGACAGATCTGGCGCAGTTTTTTATGGGCAAGATGGCCGCCATACGCAACCTAAGGATTATTAGGTAGGAGGGTAGAGGGGCGCAGAATGTAGGTGTTTGAGGCTGATTCTAGGGATGATGTTTGATGTGTACAGCAGCGTATGTATGTCTTTACACACGTTCATGATACTTGAGTACGTTCTTCACTATATCGATGTATGCTCCCTAACGCAACAGCTTCCTTTCTTGATTAAATATATTATCCTAACATAATGACAGCCCACCCCACATAGCCGCGCTAACCTAACCTAGCCTAGCCTAACCTAACCTAGCCTAAAATAGCTCCTACTCCTTTTACTACGGGCTTTCATAATTTAACATAACCTAAACCCCATACTTATACACGTGTAACCTACCCTAATGCTACTTAACCTAAGTGAGCATAAATCTTTCTATTTGTTAAGATATTTTAACCTGACTCAACCCAACCTATTTCATTCCTAGTTAACTTAAGCGTTCTATTCTTCTATAACCTATTCTAACCTATTATGACCTTCATACCGCACCATTTCAGTCTTAGACATCCCGCTTTCTTTTGCAGATTTTTTCTTTTTTCAGTAACTTTGGATAGCTACTCTGAAGGCATTACACCCTCGGACATTCGAACCCTAAGTATTTACTATACTTTTTACGAGGCGTTGATGCTTTTTGGGAGTTTAGTTGCTATTTTAGCCGCTTTTGCGGTATTCTGGAGGTTTCATTCTTTTTTTTTTTTTTTAAGCGAATTTTTGAAGGTTTGTCCTGGATTTTCTATGTTTCACGTCTTTAGTATGTTTTAATGCTTTTAAGGGGTATATGGATCCTTTTTAGCGATTTGTTATGCTTTCATGATCAAATTCCATCCTTTCGCAAGTGTATGATGTTCTCGTCTAGAGAATTGGTTACAGTCTTTCTAAGAATAACCTAACTTAACCACAAACCTATTTAGAGACATTTCTTCAACGCTATTTAAGATTATACATGCTTCTTCTTCTCCTACCTCCAACTCTTTTTTTAAACTAACATTAGAAGCCGTTGTAACCTTGTTGTTCAAATAGCTATTGTATCCGGCTTTGTACACTGCTCCAGTATGCTATACATGAGAACTTCATTTAACGATTCTCTTAATTAGTCTGTATCTTCTAACAGTAACACGCGAAACGCTGCTTACATTCGTTCTAAGACCTAATATAATCTAATGTGGCCCACCACCACCGCCGCCGCCGCCACCGCCATCGCTGCAATCACCACCATAACCATCACCAGTTCCATCATCCTCACTATCACCTCCACGTTACCATCACCATTGTCACAACCATCACCATAATCACCACCAGTACCTCCAACCTCACCATCACCACTATAACCATCACCACCATCGTTACCACCACCTCCACCGTTATCGCCACCACCATCGTTACCATAGCCACCATCCTTGTCATCATCCCCACACCAACCAACGCCACCCATTCTGCAACACCACCATCACCACCACCGCCACCAACAACAACAATAACACCCTCACCAGCGCCACTATAACGGCCACCACTACCACCACCACCAACACCACCACAACTACCACCACCACCCCCAACACCACCACCACCAACACCAACACCACCACTCCGCCATCATCACCAGCGCCACCATCATCACCAGCGCCCCCACAACGGACGCCACCACCACCAAAAATAACCACCACCATAATCACCAGTACCACCATCATCATCAGCACCACCATAACGGACACCATCACCATTACCAGCACCACCAGCACCACCACCATCATCACCAGCACCACTATAGCGCACACCAACACCATTACCAGCGCCACCAGCACCACCATCATCATCATCACCAGCACCACTATAGCGGACACCAACACCACACCACCACAATGAGACGTTTCTAGACATTCATTCTATCCTCTTATTATCTATCCTATATCCTCCTCCTCTGCTTGTCTATTCCATCCTGCCATATTCCAGTCCTCTTTGCGGATATAACCTCGAGCATTTACATGTTACTTGTAGGGGATTGCCAGCGATTTTAGGATTTAGAATGTATTCAGACACGATGACACGCATATTTAAGAACCTTTCAGGCAATCTTGAGGATTATGTAGATTATTTGGTCGATTTTCCGGAGGTTTCATGGTATTTAGAGGTTGTTTTAGACCGTTTAACATATATTTTAGTTGCCTTTAAGTACTTTCAAGGGTAATGGGTGAATTTTGTTCAAAGCTCCAGTATGCTATACATGCTAACTTCATTTTTAACGATTCTTTTGCATAGTCCAGTATGTTCTAATGGCAACACGCCAGACGTCGCTTACATTCCTTCTAAGACTATCATGACCTAACCGAACATAACCAACCATCATCGTCACGAACGCCACCTATGCTGCAACGCCATAACCATTGCCACCACCACCTCCATCACCTCCACCGCCAACACCACCAACATAGACAAGCAGAGGAGGAGGATATAGGATAGATAATAAGAGGACAGAATGAATGTCTAGAACATACTGGACTATGCAAAAGAATCGTTAAAAATGAAGTTAGCATGTATAGCATACTGGAGCAGTGAACAAAATTCACCCATTACCCTTGAAAGTACTTAAAGGCAACTAAAATATATGTTAAACGGTCTAAAACAACCTCAAAATACCATGAAACCTCCGGAAAATCGACCAAATAATCTACATAATCCTCAAGATTGCCTGAAAAGTTCTTAAATATACTGTAAAAGCAGCAAGAATATACTAAAAGTGTATTAAAGATCTATCAGAGGAACTATAATAAAATTGGCTAGAAAGTTCTTAAATATGTTGCAAAAGCATTCTTAGCAGCTTAAAAGCAGCTAAAGTATCTCTAAACCGACCTAAGACAGCATCAAAATAGCATGAAACCTCTGGAAAATCTAATAAATAGCCTACATAATTCTCAAAATTGCCTGAAAGGTTCTTAAATATGCGTGTCATCGTGTCTGAATACATTCTAAATCCTAAAATCGCTGGCAATCCTCTACAAGTAACATGTAAATGCTCGAGGTTATATCCGCAAAGAGGGCTGGAATATGGCAGGATGGAATAGACAAGCAGAGGAGGAGGATATAGGATAGATAATAAGAGGATAGAATGAATGTCTAGAAACGTCTCATTGTGGTGGTTTGGTGTTGGTGTCCGCTATAGTGGTGCTGGTGATTATGATGGTGATGGTGCTGGTGGTGCTGGTAATGGTGGTGGTGTCCGTTATGGTGGTACTGGTGATTATGGTGGTGGTTATTTTTGGTGGTGGTGGCGTCCGTTGTGGGGGCGCTGGTGATGATGGTGGCGCTGGTGATGATGGCGGAGTGGTGGTGTTGGTGTTGGTGTTGGTGGTGGTAGTTGTGGTAGTGTTGGTGGTGGTGGTAGTTGTGGTGGTGTTGGTGGTGGTGGTAGTGGTGGCCGTTATAGTGGCGCTGGTGAGGGTGTTATTGTTGTTGGTGGCGGTGGTGGTGATGGTGGTGTTGCAGAATGGGTGGCGTTGGTTGGTGTGGGGATGATGACAAGGATGGTGGCTATGGTAACGATGGTGGTGGCGATAACGGTGGAGGTGGTGGTAACGATGGTGGTGATGGTTATAGTGGTGATGGTGAGGTTGGAGGTACTGGTGGTGATTATGGTGATGGTTGTGACAATGGTGATGGTAACGTGGAGGTGATAGTGAGGATGATGGAACTGGTGATGGTTATGGTGGTGATTGCAGCGATGGCGGTGGCGGCGGCGGCGGTGGTGGTGGGCCACATTAGATTATATTAGGTCTTAGAACGAATGTAAGCAGCGTTTCGCGTGTTACTGTTAGAAGATACAGACTAATTAAGAGAATCGTTAAATGAAGTTCTCATGTATAGCATACTGGAGCAGTGTACAAAGCCGGATACAATAGCTATTTGAACAACAAGGTTACAACGGCTTCTAATGTTAGTTTAAAAAAAGAGTTGGAGGTAGGAGAAGAAGAAGCATGTATAATCTTAAATAGCGTTGAAGAAATGTCTCTAAATAGGTTTGTGGTTAAGTTAGGTTATTCTTAGAAAGACTGTAACCAATTCTCTAGACGAGAACATCATACACTTGCGAAAGGATGGAATTTGATCATGAAAGCATAACAAATCGCTAAAAAGGATCCATATACCCCTTAAAAGCATTAAAACATACTAAAGACGTGAAACATAGAAAATCCAGGACAAACCTTCAAAAATTCGCTTAAAAAAAAAAAAAAAAAAAAAAAAAAGAATGAAACCTCCAGAATACCGCAAAAGCGGCTAAAATAGCAACTAAACTCCCAAAAAGCATCAACGTCTCGTAAAAAGTATGGTAAATACTTAGGGTTCGAATGTCCGAGGGTGTAATGCCTTCAGAGTAGCTATCCAAAGTTACTGAAAAAAGAAAAAATCTGCAAAAGAAAGCGGGATGTCTAAGACTGAAATGGTGCGGTATGAAGGTCATAATAGGTTAGAATAGGTTATAGAAGAATAGAACGCTTAAGTTAACTAGGAATGAAATAGTTTGGGTTGAGTCAGGTTAAAATATCTTAACAAATAGGAAGATTTATGCTCACTTAGGTTAAGTAGCATTAGGGTAGGTTACACGTGTATAAGTATGGGGTTTAGGTTATGTTAAATTATGAAAGCCCGTAGTAAAAGGAGTAGGAGCTAGGTTAGGCTAGGTTAGGTTAGGCTAGGCTAGGTTAGGTTAGCACGGCTATGTGGGGTGGGCTGTCATTATGTTAGGATAATATATTTAATCAAGAAAGGAAGCTGTTGCGTTAGGGAGCATACATCGATATAGTGAAGAACGTACTCAAGTATCATGAACGTGTATAAAGACATACATACGCTGCTATACGCCTTAAACATTATCCCTAGAATCAGCCTCAAACACCTACATTCTGCGCCCCTCTACCCTCCTACCTAATAATCCCTAGTAATTATGGGATATCACACAGGGTTTCGAAATAATTAATCACTTAAAAGACGAGAAGGAATTCTTCCAGCGCCTTTTTGAGACGCGAGCTAAGTCTACAACGTTGCGTTGAGGTTGGTCAGGGAATTGACCTGGTTTCCGGATGTAAAGACCTTCTCTTTCGTCTGATGTTTTGACAGGTAACGGTTGTGATTGGCCTACACATGGAAGGAGACCTTCACGAGGCGCTTGGTAGTGACGCCTGTTTGTTTATGTACAGAACCAGTGAAAGTGACACACAATCTGTAGTCTCGCCAGCTTGTTTTTGGCAAAGCAATCTTCGTAGGAAATGGTCAGAGACAAAAACGTAAGATACAAAATATGCTCCAAATACCGAGATCTACCACTGGTTTAAATTAATGTAATAACTTCCCTACCACCTGGTATGACTCCTCTGGATTTTGTCTTCTGGGGAGACTTGAAAAGCAGGATCTACAAAACAGCAACTACTGCCCTCGAATGCTTGAGAGAATGCATTTATCTGGCTGCGGAAGAAATACGCAACAATGAGGGTGTTTTTGTTAGAGTGCGACGTAATTGGTTAAAAAGGTATGAAGCTTGCAGGTGCGCAAATGGTGGACATTTTGAACAATATCTGTGAAGTGGGTGAACCATTTAGTTCACTGCTTATTCTTTTGCTGTCACCTTAGAAATATCATTTGGTACGCTTTGTAAGAGCCTACAAATGTACCTTTGTGCTTTTAAGTCAGCGAGATGGTTTGGTTTATTAAATTATAGCAGTATAAGCTACGAAACGATTTAAGTTTGATGTTGAAGAAAATGATAAACAATATCCTTAGATTATAAGTTTGAGTTACAATATGCGTTACTGGAGAATTCAGATGGACTTATTTATTACGACGTAGCAGACATGGCATGGTATGTCTTTATGTTTACACTCACGAGCCGCGCGGCTCCGTGACGTGTGCTTGTTTATGTACTGACCTAGTAAAGGTGAAACCTGCAATGTTGCCAGTTTGTTTTCAATAAAACTAAAATATCTCCATAGGAAATGGTCAGAAACAAAAACGTAAGATACAAAATGTGTTTCAAATACCGAGATCTACCACTGGTTTAACTTAATGTAATGACTTCCCTTTCAACCTGTATATTCCAATGGGTGAAGCCGTGGAATCGACTATCAGTATTTTCTGTTCCACATTGTTTGAGAGTACAAGTGAAGTTATTTTTCTAGCATACAGATAGACAGCACTTTCTGGCACGCGTGTAGCATAGTAGTCAACTTGCGCACGTGATAGACGTAGCTAAGAAGAGGATATTAGGTTGCAGATCACGTGACTAAGTAGGAGTTCTGTGCACGATTTGTCAACAGTCATATACTTTTGAACTCCTCTCTGAGTCATGTGTGTAAATATGTTAACAAACAAGGCAGCAGTACCCTTCTACCTTCATCACTTGAATGTTATCACTGTGTAATCACACTCCATTATAGCTTTAAATACTATCTGACTTTAGGCACGAAATTTAATATTTATGTGACTGTTCAGTTTTGTGTAATGACTCATGATACTCCATTGGATCAAGCCTATTGTTTCCTACCTATAGAAAAAAGTGATTGTTGCATTCACATGACCTTCCCTGCTTAGATTTACAGATAAACTTACAGTACACGTTTTGTTGTAAAGCGATATTCAGATTTTAAAGAGCATTTCGCTATGTGATGACTTTAAAATTCATTCTCTTTGCATGACCACAAGAATAAAATGAAAGAAGGAAGGAAAGAAAAGCCAATTACCAATTGAGAAAACTTATTAAATTGAAAATTCATATCAACAACAAGGAATATATCGAAAATGGTTAACTCTACAATATATATATATATCTGTGTGTGTGTGTGTGTGTGTGTGTGTGTGTGTGTGTGTGTGTGTGTGTGTGTGTGTGTGTGTGTGTGTGTTATTTGGGGTAAATTACGTGATATAACAAGATTTAAGTTTTCTGTGCAGTAAGATTTTGTCCAGCGCTTACAATTTACCAATTATACCACAGTCATTCAGAATGAAAAGGACTTCAGAGGTTATTCCCAGAATATTCAAGATACACATTTTTTGTTATGCAAACATCTTAAACATATGGTATTTTAATAAAAATCGTTTTGTCAATTTTTCAGAAAATAAAAAATAACGAAAATGTTTTCACGTAAAGGGCAGTCTGGGTCGGGAGATTTTCCTTAACATCTTCGTGTCACATCCTTGGAAGATACTGAAATTAAATACCAAGTTGGTATTATACCCATCCTGTCTATGAGAACAGGTGGTCATCGAAAGGAGTTCACCAGGTGAACTGACAGGAGACCTTTGTCCGTATACTTTTCTACGCTGCTATTTGTAAAAATTGCAACACCAAAAAGGAATTATCCGAATAACTCGAACCTTGGTGGAAGTGTAGAAGATTGTGCAAGCAATGAGTGATTAGGTTTGCAGAGAGATGGGGTACACGTAGGCTGAGCAGAGCCCTCGCGTGTCAGTCCGACAAGGTCAGTGTTGCGCCCAGTGTTGTCAGTGCAGAGCTGTCAAACAGGTGGAAACAATAAAGTGAGTGCCAGAATGCCTCGTCGACGCCAAAGGGAGCCATAGCGGCATGTGACCGAGTTCGAACGGGCAAGAATGATCGGTCTCCGGGAAGCGGGTTCGTCATACCGTAACATTTCGGCTCGTACGGGGCATCCTGCTACGACAGTGATGCGTGTGTGGAAGCAGGGGATAGATGAAAGTCGTACGCAGCGAAGAGAGGGAACTAGACCACGAAAAATTGACCACAGCACGGGATGACTGTCATGTTGTTCGTATGGCCATAACAGACCGTACAGCTTCATCCACAGCGTTGGCTCAACGCTGGAGCACTGCAACCGGTGTGATCTTGGCTGCATCATCGGTTCATCACCGCCTGCTGCAGGTTGAATTGGTTGCACGCATGCCATTACGTCGCCTTCCATTGTCTAAAAACCACAAGCTCCTCCGACTGCAATGGGCACGTGAACACCGTCACTGTGGTGCTGAGTGGCAAAATGTAGTCTTTTCGGATGAGTCCCGCTTCATCGTGCCCTACAGCGATGGCCGGATACGCGTCCGACGGTACCCTGGTGAGCGCAACCTAGAGGGCTGCATTGTTGAGCGGCATAGCGGATAAACACCAGGTGTGGTGGTTTGGGGCGCCATTGGTTACAACAACTGATCTCGCCTCCTACGAATTAAGGGCACTTTGAATACCAACGGTGGTTGTAGAGCCTGAGGTACTCCCCTGCTTCAGGCATCTCCTCAGGTCATATTTCAACAGGACAATGCCCGGCCACATATTGCAAGGAATGTACAAGACTTCTTCGAAGAGTATCGGGTACCATTGCTTCCCTGGCCTGCAAGTTCGCCTGACATGTCGCCCATCGAACATGTCTGGGATATGTTGACACCTGGTGCGTCATGGTCTTGCATTAACTAGTGTCATGGAGTTGTGGGCTCAAATACAAACTGCGTGGAGGAAATTCCCACATGAACGTATTCAGAACCTTTTGATGCAATGCCACGGTCTATAGCAGCTCTAATCGCAGCGCATGGAGGCCACACGAAGTACTGTATATTAGGACTCAAAGGTCATGTACAGATTTGAAAAGTTAATAATTTGCAACTTGTCATATACCTAACCTGCGGTACTAAAATCATTGAGTTCATGCGTTTCCTTCTTGGTGTTGCAATTTTCACTAACAGTAGTATATTTCATTCAGGAAAATTTAATAAGCTACTGAGTAAGCTGTATCGAAGAAACATTACCAGAGGAGAAACTCTCTCTCTCTGTCTGTCTGTCTATCTGTCTGTCTGTCAGTCAGTCTGTCTGTCTGTCTTTCTCTCTGTCTCTCCCTCTGTCTCTCTCTGAGAGAGAATTGAGAAAAGGAAGTTTAAATAATTGGATTAGTTTTAATGCCGCTGAAGATAAAAGGTTTAAAATATTGAGTGACGTAGGTTGTTCCAGAAGAAAATTGTGTGATAATTCCATTTGGATTTTTTCACCTCATTAACGAGATAATCCTGTTTCTTCGATTTATCTGTAACGCTTGTCTTGGTTTTCGCTGGTAAACACAAGAACTGTTTGCTGAAACACAAAACACTCCCGAGTTTGATTCCCGGCTGGGGGTTGGGAATTTTTCTCTAGCCAAGATCGTTTTCTGTTCTCCCAGAATCTGGAAGTATGAATAATACCGTGAATTTGAGTGTGTGCACGTGACAGAGAGAGAGAGTGAGTGAGTGAGTGAGCGTGTGTTATCAACAGATAATATATTCTAAAGGTAAAAGGCCATCAACATGACCACTGCAGATAAAGGTGGAGTATAAATGGAACAGCAAAAGAAAGAAAAAGAATCCTTCTGACGCGATTAATTAGTTGGGGATGAGACTGCGTGGAATAGGTAGTGATATTCAAATGCTTAGCTCTTCAAATTTGTGCTTAACTGTTCATAACATTTAAGAGGTTGAATCAGAAACTGAAAAATTCAATGCCATAGCCCGGATTTGAACCACGGATCTTCCACTTGTCGAGCGGCTGCTCTAACCAATAAGCTACCATGGCCAACTTGCTAGTACCTGCCAACTGGCAGGACCATTTCCACCAGAGTCAAGGAGCACGAACGATCCATACGCTTAATGCAGCCTGACAAGTCAGGGCTGGCGGAACTCCGCTTTAAAAAAGACCACAGAGCTAACTTCAAAGAAACGACCATTGTGGCAAAATGTAGCGGTTTCTGGGAACGTAGGGTTAAGGAGGCTCTGTCCATCTCCTCCAAGAATAGCACACTGAACTGGGACGCCGGATTACAGTTTAGTCCCTCCTAGAAACCAGCCTTAAAGTTGGAGATCGAAGGGCTCAGAAAACACAGATTCCAACAGAGCATTGAGCCACCTCCAGATTAGACTGGGTGCTTTCTACTCGGTACGTACTAGCGGACAGTACATATGCTGGTCCTTTCACTCTCTACAAGTTCACCGCAGCCAAGTGATTGGCTATTGCATTCGTGCACTTGATTGGTGCATTATCTTCTGCACCAATTTCACCTATTATCAATACCAGACTTATTACTAGTTCTGTGCTATTTTAGCACTTTTACACTTGACTAACGTTACCGGCGGGTAAGGTAACACGGCCTTAGCCACCAGTTCTTTAACTGGTAAGGCGCCCTCGGGTTCTGGCCCTCTGTAACCTGCGCCAACCAGCACTCGCCTGACTATTCTGACCTAGCATTTCGACATGGCTACGAATACTTCCACTTCTGTTACTGTTCCCGCTGTACCTAACCATGGAAACACACCATCATCAACCAACAACCACGAGCCTTCAATCGCATCACCTGCTAAAAACCCTACCCTGTATTATTTGGAGGGTGGAAACTTCCAACTCTATCTGGACAACGCACTCATAGTCAACCCGTCTATACCATTATCGCCTGACGTACATACCGTACTATTAAATGAGAAGAAAGCCAGAGTTTGGTACATCACACAAGCTGACCAATATCTTTTGCAAATCTTACCTAACAACACCATTTCTGATGAAGATAAAACCACTCTTTTCAAGACACAGTACGCACACCGATTAAGGATTGAAGCCATCAACACTTATCTAGAATTGCATGATAAGGCAAGTCCACAAGACCAAGAGTGGCAAACCGTTACAACAAAAAGAAAGAGGAATTTACAACCCTCTTCATCAATACCACTGCATTCTGCCAACAGATTCCAACCTTTGGCCACTGATAGCCCAAACGTTAATACGTCACAGGCTCCTGAAGACACTGCACCCCACATGGATACCTCAGATTCTATACAGGAGAATCCTCCACATGCTACGGCTCCTCAAAGGTCACAGAGGACAACTCCTATCTTCCTCCGGGACCCAGCAAAGGCACGTGAAATTACATCTCATCTAAACACCTCACACCCAGACGTGAATTACACAGTCCGTAATATGAGTGGGACTATTGCACTCATGCCCAGCACTCCGGATGATCACCATAAAATCCGCAAAGTGCTGAGTGACGGCTCGGTGCAGTTTTTGACAACATTACTGCCCGATGAGAAACTTCTATACGTGACTCTTAAAGATCTCCCAATGTACATTACGGAGGCTGATGTCACCGCACATCTCAAAGAGTTGGGATACCCAGTCGAGCGTGTAGGACAATTCCGCTCAAATAGAAGCCAACCTCCGCAACTTCTACCACACTTTCGTGTAGCCCTCAAAAAAGAAGATCACGCCCAGAATATCTACAAAGAAACAAAGAAGTTCAACGCCCTCATACGTGTTGAACCCTATCGACCGCCGGCAAAACCCTTGCAGTGCACAAATTGCCAGCAATTTCAACACAGCGCCGCAGGTTGTCGCCTACAAACCGTATGCTCCTTCTGTGGTGAGAAAGGCCACAAACGTACAGACTGCCCACTGCTTGGTGTCCAGGGCACCAAACCCACATGCTACAACTGCGGGGGTAACCACTCCTGCCGTTATGCGAAATGCCCAGTATGGCAAGAGGCTCGCATAGAAATGCATTTGAATAAAAATGGACAGCGCACTCGCTTCGACGCTGCACCGCGAAGTGGAAACCCTTTGGGACTCCCCAGAGAAGCCTTTAGAGGCGCCCGCTTCCCAGGGCTAGGACCTCTTGAACGAGTGCAATACCCGACATATTCTGCAGCCCTCACGACTGAATCCGCTCCCTCTATGACTCCCACGCCTACACCTGTAGCTCCTATTCCACAGGAAACACACTCGGCAACGTTACCGGCTCCTAAAGCTGCTCCTCAACAGCCTACTTTTCCCAACTCCTCCAAAGCTGCCACCCTACCTGCAGTTACTACCAGGACACACCATGAAACATCCTTCGTGGCCGGTCAATCCAAGCCACTTCCACCACGCGAATCTGCACAAAAGCGCCTGTTAACGTACCCACCGTCGCCGCAAACTACTCAACCAAATGCGCTCATCCTTGATGAAGGATTTCTCACCTTAATGGCCCAGATTCCCCTACATCTACAAGCGAGATTCGCCACCATTCTTGCTGAGGCCCTTACTCAGCGGCCGGCTACTATAGCTGCAGAAACTGTACTGGTATACACGGTCTACAACTTCATGTCCCAGTATGGCAGACAGACATAACTCATTCACCAACGTTCACGGTTTAAGGATCTGCACTTGGAATGCCAACGGTATACGTGGAAGACTGACAGAACTCAAAAACTTTCTTGCTGTCAACAAAATTAACATTCTTATGGTCCAGGAGACTCACCTATCTCCTCATCAAAAAGCCACGATACCTGGCATGCTATGCCACAGGAGCGACCGTGAAGATGGATTTGGCGGCACAGCCATATACATTAGCAGAAACATCCAGCACCATCGTCTACACCTTCCACCCACGGAGGGATTGGAAGGCACCGGAATACAAGTGCCCACTACTAGAGGACCACTCAATTTTTATTCTATTTACCTTCCGCCCAAAAGACGTATCAATACACCAGACCTGGATGCTGTCTTCCTACCTGGCGCAACCACAATAGCCCTGGGCGACTATAACGCAAAAAGCCCTTCATGGAACTCTACAATACTAAACCATAGAGGAAGGATCTTAGAAACATCTTGAAAGCAGAGGCCTTGTTGCGCTTGCTCCAGCATCTCCAACAATCCATCATGGTGACCGTCGCCCACCTGACTGGCTTGATATTGCTCTACTTCAAAATCTCCGCCACCATCCACAACTCTTCTCCCTCCCTGACATTCATCATCCTGATGATGGGAAAGATGATCACTCCCGAAACGACGATGGCTCTTCATCACTACACTTGTTTCGAATCCCGAGAACATCTTGAATATGATCGTCGCCAGGAAAGCTTCAAATCATACTTACTCATATAACTTACCCTAAGCGAGATTCAAACTCGCGACCTCTTGGACGTGAGGCAGACACGCTACCACCACGCTACAGAGGCGGTCTTCAAGTTAATCAAGATAAACATTCGTAGAAATTGTCTCATCGTTTATTTCTTATAGAAGCAAGGGGAATATTGGACTACAGTAGGATTTAAGCGATAATCAAGTCTTTTAAGTGCTGATCGTTACGTGAAGGTTTTTAAATTCCGTTCTATTTGTTTAACCACATATTATATTTATCTAATTTTGTTAAATTGTGTATATCGACTCGACCAATCGCGCTGCATGTGAAAAAGTTTGGGTGGTTCTGCCTGGAAGTCTATGATGGAATGCATGAACTTGTGCAGGGAATACGTGCATAATGAGACAAATACAAAATGCGTTTAAAATAGTTTTAGGTACTCTCCAAGGAGTCAAAATAATCATTGATGTTAAAAAATAATAACCTTAATGTAACAACTCAAATAAATGTATTTCTGTGATCCAATTGATGTATTTTCTCTTGTCTGTTAATTACCGTCCTTAATAGAAGAAAAATCTGGTTTGTTTTGGGCACGTTTTTTTTAAAATTTATTTTCCTTTAATCCCTCTACTCTTAGACTTAAATTTTATGTAAACACATGACGTCATTAACAAGCCCGTCATACGCGTTCAACAAAAGCACACTAACATATTTAGTATCTTACGTAAATATGCGTGATTCTTTGTCCGTTTTCAAGATAAGTTGTTAATCAAATTTACTTAAAAACTTTTGATTAACATGGAATAGTAAGTAATATGAATAGAAAAACTAGAGAAGCCTGTAGCTTCTGATTAATTCAGTATGGTGGTGTTCACCTCTCTTCCGCATGATCAGCATTTGTTTCTCATAAATGATACAAACACGAGTGAGTGAGTATTGTTTAAGGGCCCATCGACAACTAGGTCATTAGGGCCCTTGATACAAACACGAGGCTAACGCGGAAGGATACGGCGTGTTTTGTGTACATCATCGTCCGGTTCTAAGGTTGGATCGACTACAGCTAGTCCATAAATTCACGGGAACTTTAATTTTACTCTACCACCCGATTCCTGTCACTTCTGGAAAATACTAAGAGGAAATGGGTTCAAATAGTTACTAGCACAGTTTTCCTGGGACTGCTAAAAAGCAAGATAATAGCCATATTATGTAGGAACGACACGCTTAAGCTATTAAGAAACAAAGAAAGTAAACGATAAAAGTTGGCCTGCGACCCTAATTACTTCCACTATGATACTGACACCCCAGAACTTGTTAAAATACATAAAAATATATGAGAAAATGGCATAAAACAGTGTTTACGTTTACTTCCAGATTACTGATATGAAAATACAAACAGGCATTAGCATTGAACTCCTGAGATCAGCATAACCGATGCGTAATTGTAATAAAAAGTGCATCATACCAGGATACGAGTATTTTAGCTTGAAGTTATTCTGTGAATTTAAACTTTAAATAGAACATTATAGAACTGACGAACAGACATTTGCTAATTTCACAAACTGGCAATGGAGCGGTAAATCTAAGAATAGAACAAATATTTATGCCGTTTATAAAATGCGCCTAGCACGTCCATTTTAGGTATGCTCTTGTAAATAGTTTGAATAGAGAACTATTGAGGCCGAAACTCTTTCTTTGGGAGATTGGCCTCGAAGCTTCACTATGGCCCGCAAATCATGTTGCACTGACGACTACTCTCGACTTGAGTGTTTGCACTACCTCACAAAAGGCGCACTTTGATCTGACGGACAGTGTTAAAGGGCATCAATTTATAAGCAACAAGGGTCGGTAAGATCACACATTGTACGAAAAAAAGTTTGCTCTCCCATTTTCGGAAAAGGATCTTTGAAACATTCAGCACCATCCATCTCTGTCAGCGAATGGTGTTAGCACGTTCGGTAGTGAAGGACGTCGCCGCTTTTCACCCTCTTCGTGTGTGTGTGTGTGTGTGTGTGTGTGTGTGTGTGTGTGTGTGTGTGTGTGTGTGTGTGTGTGTGTGTGTGTGTGTGTGTGTGTGTGTGTGTGTGTGTGTGTGTCATTTCTAGCATATATCGCCATTTTCCTCCTTAAACTGCAGGAACAAACTTGGAACACAATGGTGAGAAATTGGAAGAGGCTGGAAAATCGGTAACGGACAAAGTTTTAATAGGCAGCGCAGATGTTCTTCAACATAAGTCACTTTGGTAACCTTTCTGTGAAGTTTCACTACAGTCTTGGCTTTGAACAGAACAATAACGCTGTTAAGGCGTGAGCTGGTTAACACCTGCATACTACTGTCCACAAATAAGCAAACAAATGAATCAAACTGTTTAAAACCCGTTTACATCTGTTTGTGGGCATTTCTTAACGTATGATGATGTTTGCAAACAAATGTTCGCGGCTTGTGTGTGTGTGTGTGTGTGTGTGTGTGTGTGTGTGTGTGTGTGTGTGTGTGTGTGTGTGTGTGTGTGTGTGTGGCAGGGTGGGGTGATTTAGAGTGGGTGGGTGGGTGGGCGCGTGTGTGTGCGTCTATCTGTGAACAGCATAACTTAAAACCGAAATGTCGGACAAATACCAAACTTGCTACTTAAACTAAGCATTTTCTAAAGTTGCGACCTGAAAATTATCTGTAGTATTACCACGAGAGGGTTTCATATGACGATAATTTTCCGTCGAGTGTTGTTTGTTTAGAGTATTTCACGAAATAATTAATAATTCACTTATTTAATATCTATTATTTAATTTAATAGTGATTTAAAAGTAAACAACTTACAATTACATTCCTAAATTTTAATTAAGATGTATGTTTACAGTTGCCACTACAGCTAAACCAGTAGGCTGTGAGAACAACAACAACAATAATAACTTTAGCGTTTAATCCATGGAAATGAAGAATTAGACATATGGTTAATATAGGTGAATGATTATTTATTTATGCCAACAAACTTACTGCTGGTGTTTTTAAACACACGAGCCGTGTGTGGGCAATGTTTAAGAGGTTGAATCAAAAACTGAAAAATTCAATGCCATAGCCGCGATTTGAACCACGGATCTTCCGCTTATCGAGCGGCTGCTTTAACCACTAAGCTACCATGGCCAACTTGCCAGTACGACATTAAATTCCCCAGTTGATTCGTACTTTCCCGGTAGACCACAAGGGAATCTCACATCAAAGATAAATAGCCCAAGGGCGACTTACAATTGTAAGTACTTTATGTCCCGGGTTTAAGTAACCTTTAGATGGTAACTATTATTTATTTATGCCAACAAGCTTACTGCTGGTGTTTTTAAACACACAAGCCATGTGTTGAATTTTTCAGTTTCTGATTCAACCTCTTAAATAAGTGAATGAGTTTGCGTCAGTAGGCTATTCATTAAAGGCAGCTCTGCTATGTTGCAAATTACGGTTGTTTGACTTCACCTCTTCAATATCTTTCACCTGCCATTTTTGAATGGACCGCTAACTGTATTTACTGCGCACGGATACTTCAAATGTTGAACGTAAGATAAGGAGGAGGTGATATAACCACCACCTAGAGGGAATAATCAGGCATGAGTGGAATAATCAAGAAAATACTCTACCGTTCACATCAAACACTTTTTCGATCTTTCCATATTTACGAAAATGGATCTAATGATGCTGATTAAATTTTATAGTTATAATGTTATAGTTAAAATGTTATAATGAACATATTTGGATGTCAAACATGTATATCTGAGATTTTCGGGAAATAAGTCCTCTTAATTTGAAAGAAGTTCTGCATATTTTACTTTAACTGGTAAACGTTATTAGATAGACAAGAACCTACTACAGAAACACTGCAGAACTCTTTAAAACACACGACTGATTTCAAAAAAACTTTTTTTGGTGGCCTCAGCCATTTCTCCTTTTATTCGCTTAAATTTATCAATACTTTAGTCATTTTTAAAATGTTGTCGCGATGTCATGGAAAGATTATCAAACTTCAAACCCAACATACAAACGCCCCATTGTCGATTCGGTTTCCTCTATCACTCATGTGCCCACAACGTAATGCCTAATGCAATTATTTCATGCCAAGGGGTATGTCAATTAACATAGAGTGAATACTTATAGATACTTAGACCACTTCCGTAGCGCAGTTGGTAGCGCACTTGCCTCTGGCGTGGAGGACCCGAGTTCGATCTCCGGTACCAGGATGGGGATTTTTCCCCCGCTGGGAGGTCTGGTACGGGGTGCACTCAGCCTCGTTAGGTCCTGAAGGATCAATTGAGTAGCTACTTGATGGAGAAGTAGCGGCCCTAGGTCGCAAAGGCCGCATAACCGGCCGGGAGGGCTCGGGGCGCTGACCACGTCCCACCCTCCAGTACTGCACCCCATCAATGACGCCTGTAGTGGGAAGAGGTGGGGGACGCAGCAGCTGGCCCGCAAGCCTTGGCCCTTCATGGGCTGTTGCGCTGGGGTAGTAGATACAAGAATAAGCTTTCAAAGAATATCATGTAAATGTATAAAAATAAACAGCGAGATGGCTCCGCGGTAATGTGCAAGACTCGCATTTGGGAGGTCGTGGGTACAATCCGTGCAGTAGTCCCATGAGTTTTTCGGGGGTTATCCCTGGTCATCAGGCGAATGCTGGGCAGGTCACTTTCATCATCCGAATTTCCTCCCACTATATTTCACTACACTAATAATTTCATTCATGCTTTTATTCGTTTGGTCTATTTTGGGATAGAAAGTGTGAGTGGGAATTCCGGTGCAGCATGGTGGGGACGAAATGCTGTGAATAACTCCGTCCCCTGTCACGAAAGTTGGGCTCTGAATCGTGTCCCCACTGCGGCCACAGAGAGGTCCCTGCGTGAACCGGCGATGGACTGATGTCGGGGAATTTACAACTGGGAAAATGTAGGGACCCTACCTGCTGCTGAGCCTACTATCCTGTATGTCTCTTCACGCCTCAACCCTCCCTCCTGGGTGCGCCCCTTCGAGGCACTGGCACGAAAGGTCTCTGAGGTCGAAGTGCCGAGGTCCCCGTCCGCATATCTTACTTCTACTACTCTACTAGTTAAAATTAAACGATAATAGATAAAGAAAATCTTATGAATGTACACATCAGATTACTAATATTTTGTACTGGGATAAAATATAATATAAGGAGCAAAATATAGCTGCACTTATTTGGAACGCTTTTAATGCTTTGTAAATCACAAAAAGAGTATCATGTATGACAGACAGTGGAGCTTGCTTTATATCAAACAGAGCAAGTTCGTAACAGAAGTTGCATACAAATAGTTCCCAATGTGAATCCAACTTAAGGGAATCTTAGGAGCTATGACTTTTTCTGTACACTATACACGATGCGCATCATTTGAAGGCATTTTTATCGTTTTTATATCATACCTTCCGTGTTTCATCTCTGTGCACTAGCATTTTGCTTCGACTCATGTCCATAGAGACCAGTGCATATCAAGTGTGTTTCTGCTGCTGCCCGTGCCGGGAAATGACATTAGAGTGCCGTGCAGTCTACCTGCTTATTTATGGACAGATGACACAGCATTCACTATCACCGTCTATTGTTACTATTCTTTGACACTTACGGTGGAACTTTGGGTCATTGGACGAAATATCCAATCTAGTATTTACCTTGAAGTCAGAGGAAAACCATGAAAAGAACCCAGTAAAATTGGTCGGTTCTCGGGATTTTAATCCGGAACCACCTCAATGGATGCCATACACATTACCACCTGAGACATAGAATTACCAATGTTGGCGCAAGAACAATCTGTTTCATATTCGTATGCGCTCAGTTACTAATGCATCTAACTATAATTATGAGCTTGGTTTAACAAACAACATAAACGCGAAAAAAAATCCTTTACCTATGTGTGATGTAAACCAGTGAAACGACAGCCCCCAAGAACAACAAAATATGCAGAATCGGATGCAAGAAGTTTGTTTTAAAAAGGGGAAAGGCATGTAAGGAGGTTAGCCATCGCCAAGGTTAACCGTAAATTCGTGGTTTTCTTAACAATTTTAAGTCAGTAATAGAAAAGAGAAGCCGCAGCATAATACTTCTCTAAATTACAAACAGGAAATGTGTATTGTATTGCCGCTCCTTTATGCAAAAGGTCGTTTAATGCCTGTGATGCAATAAAGCCATATTTTACCCGTAAAGTACAGGAAGGATGGCGAGGGGGAAGGGGGAAGGGGAAGGGGAGGGGGAAGAGGAAGAGGAAGGGGAAGAGGAAGGGGAAGAGAAAACAATGTGGTCAGTTCTGTGTCTCTTCGGAACGTAGCATATAACTAAATGCAAACCTTTGTAATATACTTATACATGCCCGTGGATAGAACTTGAACATGTTACAACATGAAGGGTTGTCACTCACACTTACTGCTGCATACTTCGCGGGGTTGTCGGCCTCGGGCCGGGGCCAGCCTTCAAAATTAAAGGTACAAAATAATTTTCATATTTTTTGGTCACCATGTCGAAATTTTGAGAACAGCACAATTATCGCAGCATTTCTTCACTAGGAATTCTACCTGATTATTCGTTGAAATGCTTCAAATAATAATACCTAATAATACCTAATAATAATAATAATAATAATAATAATAATAGTAATAGTAATAATAGTAATAATAGTAGTAATAGTAATACTACTACTACTACTACTACTAATAATAATAATAATAATAATAATAATAATAATAATAATAATAATAATAATAATAATAATAATAATAATAATAATAATAATAATAATAATAATAATAATAATAATAATAATAATAAATGTCAATAGCTGGAAAATAATTTTGTTTAAATCAAAATTACACAATCGGACACGGGCCGGGTGCTGCACTATAACCTCTTCTCGGGCTCGGGCTTGGTTGCAGACCTTTAGCATCCATTGTTTAGACCTTGTTCGCTCGATTACACCGGATGAATCAACTGGCCCTATTTTGTTGCGCGAGGGATGCTCAATAAAGAGTGGCGCTAATGCTCATACAACAATTTATTGTAAAAAATCACTCATACAGACTTTTGTCCCCCTCAAAATACTCCCCCCCCCCACCCAAATGCAATCCGCTTGTCCCACCTACTTTGCCACTCCTGGAAGACATGCAGGAAGCCATTCCTTGACAACTTCTTCAGGGTCGCCTCTAAAGCTTTCACTGCCTTGGTTTTGTTTTCGAACCGACGTCCCTTAAGTTCCTTTTTGGCCGTTGGATTAAGAAAAGGGTCACACAGTAGCAGATCAGGACTATAAGGCGGATGGAGTACCGTAGAGATACCTTTTTGTGCCAGGAACTCAGTAACAGCTTCAGCAACATGAGGTCTTGCATTGTCGTAATGGAGCTTCCATTTCCCAATCGGGTTCCTTAGGTTTTTAGGGATGTAATCCTTGATCAATTTCTTCTGATAGTAAACTGCGGTGGCTGTAGTGTGTCTTGGAACTATGTAAGTGTACACCATCTCCTGGCAATCAAAAAAGTTATTACCTTGGCCTTATTGGCAGACTTTCGTGCTCGTGCCTTTTGTGGTGGTGGTTGACCATGTTGCACCCATTCTGTGCTGCTGCGCTTCATCTCTTGGTCATAACAGTACACCCATGTTTCGTCAGCAGTGATGATGTTTTGCCACCAAGCATCACCCTCGTCCACGACACATTGTTTCCAATGGCGGCACACATCAACACGAGCCTGCATTTGCTGTGGAGTAAGCAGTCGCGGTATCCATCGTGCACACACCCTAGACATTTGTAAATGTTTTTTTAAAAGTATGTGAGTGCTCCCAACTGATATTCCAAGGATGTGTACAAGCTGTCTCACAGTGAGACGTGAGGCATCACAAATAATGGCCCCTGCTGTGTTGATTGTTGTTTCTGTTACGGCAGTCATAGGTGCACCTGCTCCTCCTTCCCATTCAGCATTTTCCCTGCCATTTTTGAAAGCATGATGCCAATGGAAACATGCTGTACGAGATATTGCAGTGTCTCCATAAGCTCTCTTCATGTCATCGTAGGTTTCGGTAGCGTTTTTCTTCAAGAGAACACAAAACTTTATTGCATAACACTGTTCACGAAAATCAGCCATGACAATGTTTAGAGGCAATTATGAAACAGGTTCACTCTCAAAGGCTGCCAACAATCAACTGACAGACCTATCGCTGTGAAATTTTAAGTGATTAGCGATTAGGTTGCGTAGTTCAATGACGCATGGACAGATGTCGCAAGAAGGTACTGAATAGAAGGAAAAAGAATCAAAACCAATCTTTATTGAACATCCCTCTTGTCTATGGAACCCGCAAATTTGTCTTACTTAAAACGTCGTTCCATTTGTCAAGCAGGAATTTGTTTTGTAACTCTATTGTGTCAACTACAGTTAATCGTCTTAGGCCTATTCTGATAATCATGATGAAAAGTTCCGTGAGCACAAATATGCTGCCAAGAGCTAAAGCAAGTTTAAGAGTCAACATTTCTAAGGTTGAGAAAGGTTGCAGTGGCAGTGGCAGATGCTTCAAAATTATGTCTCAAAACTGTGTTACTACATAATGGCTATCAGTTGCCGACAATTCCTATTGTTTATTCCGTGAATATGAAGGAATCCTATGGCAGCCTGAAACTCCTTGATGCAATTAATCATAACATATATAAATGGAAAATATGAGCAAGCTTCAAAGTAATTGCAATATTAACTGGACTCCAACTAAACTACACTAAACACTGTTATCTTATATGAGAATTGGACAGTAGAGATAGAGCTTCTCATTTCATAAAAAAGAAATCGCCTTTACGTCAAGGTAAAGTGAAGAGAAGTGACTTTTTGAAATACGCACCACCATTTGTTCTCATCAACCTGGGGAAACTGTGACTGGGGCTGTTGACATCAGATTGGAAGTTCAAGCATCAGCTAACTTTCCTCCACAAACATCAATATTTTGCTTAATTATTCATGATAAATTATTCACTTTCAAACCCCTAACCAACATTGTTCAATCTATCATTTAGGGGTCAATCCACTTCAAATCGCACACCCGTCAAACACTTTTTCGTTGAAGGTTCAATTTTTTTATGAATAATAGGCATCAAATAAGGAGACCCGTATTTTTTTTATTTCCGTATTTTTAAATTACTTGCTTAGTTATGGCTATTAGAAATTAAGCAATTTCTGCGCGCACCGTAATATAAAATCACTTGTTACTCTAAGGCCATATAGAGCTGAGAGTTGGAGTTTGGCGAACTGGAAACGTTAAATACAACACTTTTAACAACTTTCGACCAATCATTATTACACACAATTTTTGGACTATTTTTTATGGTATATTTTGTAAAACCAAAAATAGAATTTAAATCGATGTGTTAAAAATCTAAAACAAAATATGCACGTATTCCCTGACATTCTGTCTAGAAAATAAGATGTTAAAAACTATGGAGCGTGCATAAATGCATTTGCTACATTTTTTTTCTGGAGGCGTGCAAGCGCTCACGGACGACATGAAGTACAGCTGGATACGCCGTCCTTGGCCCCTGGAGGAAGTAAAGGTATAGCTTGAAATCGACTTACAGCATGTGAATTGGTGCGTCAGCTTCATATGCTACTCACATAACTTCTTCTTACTAAGGCAGTACGGTCCATGCAGAAAAATGTCTCCACAGTGTACCTTCTTTCTGATACTACTGTGGCATCTGATACGCGCTTTTGAAATTTTTGATTTTTTTTGAAAAAAACTTTCTGATATAAGTAGTTCTTTGCGTTTAGCTTCTTTCTTCATGTACACCCATACATTTGGAACAATTGCTCTGCTCTGACTGTGTAATGTTTTGGTCCCTAATTTAGGACGAACAGGTACCATAACTGATTTACGCTATTTATCCCACAAATCCACAATATCCACTCTTTATCGCAAAGATTTATGTCTTAAACTGCAAGCTGCACTAAATAGCACCTGTGAATTACCAAGGACTGTCTTAGATCATGCAGATATCACTACCTTCCCCCTCACTCCCCATGTTGTGCATGCTTTCATTCGCAGAATTATACAATGTGAGCTGATGAAACAGACAAAAGCTATGGATTCGCCTACAGGGCTTCCAGTCAAGGTCAGGGACCAAGAACGATGGGTTTAGCTGTGCTTTAAAATTACACTCCTTCATTCCTTTGTCAAAAACTGAAGCTTTAGTGAAACAATTTTCTTTCGAATAAGGAGGTAGACGAGTAGAAGCTTATAGTTGTATGGAAACATTAGTTTAAAATGCATATTTTAAAAACATTTTGAAGATACTAATAGTGTACATATAATAGTGTCAGCTAGCAGTGTTCTCCTTACTGTACTGTTGTAACGTTCATGGAACCTCAAGAATGAACAGTTGCCGTAATGGAAGGTGGCAATTGTGCAAGGTTACGGTAGCTGTCACCGCTGCCACACGCGTCCGCTGCAGTGATTTGTAAAGTTAATCACAACTGAACTGTTAAGAGACTCCATTCTGATTTTTTCTGAGAATATTGAATAAACTGTAGTATATTTCTAGTTTTTTTTTTTTTTCAAATTTTAAATGTTCGAGTTTGTTTTATTATCGAACTTTAAAAATTTAATCGTGTAAAATATAATATTAATAATAATTAATATAATTTTCTGATAAATACCTCACGAAACACTGCGGTTTATCTTTAATTTAAGCCAAAGTTCAAGTCATTTGCTTGATTACAATCGGAGGTATGATTGATCGAAGAGTGAGGAGTACGCGAATTTTGGGACATTTCAGATATTAATATCTGCCAAAATATTTTTTTTTTTGTAACACGAAGAAACACGGGTCAAATATATTTTGCTCCAAAACACCAAAAATGTCAAGAAAATCTGAGACATTAAGGTCAATAATTACCACATTTTGTGTGATTTGACGTAGAATGACTCTTAGGGGAAGAACATGTGTATTTTTATATTAATACACAATGAAATACAAATTATAAGATATTTTTATTGAGTCTGGTATACATCTCCTTAACATTTTTCTTGACACTGCTACCTCTAATATAGTACAAAAACATTGTGTTATGAACGTCATATAATTGGTTTAAATGAATTTCAATATATGGAAATAGCCTCTTCAGTCCTGTTATTACAATACAGTTCACAGTTATTATAGTCTTGTTTAGATATGTATTCACAAAAGATATTTCAGCGACTTCATATAAACAATTATATTGTACGCGTATATTATATTGTCACTGTACATATGAAGCAGCATGGATCTTACTGGCTTTCAGACGCGTATCAATCACTGCTATGTTTCCCACTGGTATCAGCCAGTCCTCTTTAGTTATGTATACAAACTTTTTGTCGTCCACTATCATATAGAGAGGTGGGAGTCCGTAGTGCAGTCCTATATTCACACGTTGCTTCGGGCTGATGGAGATCTCGTCGAGCATACACACACTATTTGGATTCATCTTTCTTGACCTCCTCAGCATTGGGTTCCAAGATCAGTACTGTAATGTTATCCAGGGCAGGGTCCATCGCCTTCTTCTTAGGCTTACTTCTCTTCTTCTTAGGTTTCCTGCAGACAATAAAAAATATTTGTTTTACCATTGATGATAATTTTAACATGTTTTTAGCGCTTCCTTCCCTTTCTTTTTTCTTCGAACATACCTTTCTTCACCTTCTCCTTCATCTTTGATTCGCTCTTTCTCGTTCACGGGGTGTGTGCTCGAACGATCCACGTCCTGGTACGGAGGCTCATCTTCACCTTTACCTTCATGTATTCTGTAAAAAATACACAATTTTCTTTTAGATATTCTATATTTACCCTAAGCAACATATACCTCTCAAGCATATCCATCATTTACCTTTAACTTGCGATACACATCGCAATATTCTCAGAAGCGATAGAATGTGCCCATCTGGTCATGTTGGGATGGATCCTTACAGATGATACTATGCGTATCACCATTATACGATTCCTCGTGCTTTTCCTGACAGTGCTGCTTCATTTTCTCATTAGTGGTTCACCCAACAGGCGTTATCGCAATCGATTGCGCTTCTGATTATTTCACTGTTCATCTTGACGCCTCACAGACAACTATACTCCTGCAGGCCTGCACTAGTTTCATGTGTCACACTGGGGAGGGGAGGGGCCAGGCATTACGACATGGCCGTGCTTGCACGGGTGACGGTCACGTTGCTACACAGTGCAGTGTTCAATGTATGGCTTTCTCTGTCTCAGTTATACTTTTTAATTCTTTTTTATTCTCAATGCCTCCTTTCAAATGCCGCTACATGATTCATAACCTTACCACCGCCCCCTCCCCACCCACAGACATCAACGTTTCAGGTTCACGTGCACATACCCCTGCCCCCTCCCAATCTTTCCATTAGCAGCATACGCACGCACGCGCACATTCACACACATTGTCCCCCATCTCCCAACCCTTCCATTACTATCATACGCACGCGCGCACACATGCACACACTCACACACACAGACAGGCTTTTTCCTACTCCAACAAACATTTTATCCACACCCCCATATGCTTGAAACGGCATACCGTTTAAGACATTCGATTGTTTACTGACTCTTACACATGTTCATATAGGCTTCTAAACCGTTGTAACGGCTAGCCGTTTCAACAATATGATTGTAAGAACCGCTAAAGCGGCTAATTCTTACTACTTTGTTGACAAAATATATGGCTGAAAATGCCGTGGAGTCCCCTGCCAACCTTATAGGTATACCACAACCTTTTAATGAATTCAAGTTCTTTTTTTCTTCCTTGAACCCAAATTGATCTAATAACTGGTGCTGCCATGTTTCGAATGGTTTAATCGAATGTAGGTCTTGAAAAAAATTGCCAAACCTGTGATTTGCAGAAGAACTTAAATTTCTGAAATGACATGCATACCACCAGGTAATAATGAAGAACTTGTTATTAAGGTATTTCCTTCCGGTTTCTTCCCTCATCAGTTTTGTGAGTTCCAAATGAATGTATTACCGCAACAACATACTGTTTTAACACATAGCATTGTCCATGTAATGAAATAAGAAATTATTTTCATTCTATGTCTACATAAAACAAGTAGGTACCTTGAAAGGTAAAAGTAGAGATGTCCAAGCAACAATGAAATATTCCGCTGTAGCTTCATTTCCATGTACGATGAAACACCTTCATTCTCCTTCCCCTCCTCCTGTTTCTTCCAACTTATCAGTTGTATCGAAATCTGAAGTATCAGGTTCGTAGAAATTTTATTCAGCTTATCCTGATCTTCCTCATCATTGCTTGTTTCGTAGACGTTTTAGTTCAAACAATATATCGTGGGTATAGTTCCTTACGAATTCAGTACCTAGTTCACACTTTTACTTCTGAATTTTTTCTTCTTCTTCTTCTTTTTTTTCCCGCCTATTCTGAATTCTCGTTCATTACTTTTATCATCCCCTTTGTTGTCAGCTTTATTGCAAGTAACACAACCACATAATTCGGAAACAATGCTTTTACGACTTCTAGCCTCATATCGCTGTGTTCTTTGTCGTTGTCTTACTAGAACTTGAAGCATCTTCATTTTCCCTTACAGTAGGAATAGCTCCAAGTTTTAATAAAGCCACCTTTTTAATAATGTGCCTATTCTATTCCTTAAAATGGAAGGAACATAAACGAATACTGGAACCAGGCAAAGAATCTTTACTTTTTCAAAATTCTACCCATATGCTGTATCTTTTGGGACCTTTGTCTGTTTTTGGAAACTGGTGAAAATGAATTCCTTGTATGATTCGTTTCATTGCAGCCATATACACAATATTGAGGCATTTTATTTTTCACAATATTACGTTGTTCCAACAACGTATTAGTGCACATACAGCAGTAAGCAAGTTGTGAATTTCCACGTACCGGCAGCGCACAGATGAAGTTGATGACGTGTGAGATGTTTAGTATTTCGCTTGTACAGCGATAACGGCATCGCTTAGGAAGAAAACGCTCTTACCACTGCATTTTAAAGGCCATAATCTTCATTCAGGAAGAAACATGATTTTTGTGTTTCGTTCCCCTTTAACGTTTAATATGGAACATTTTTCTAATGTCCTTGAAATATTTACATTATCTTTACGATTTTATTTATACTGGAATTACGTATTTAAATACTAAAATACTTTGTTCACTGGGTTATTTTCCCTTTTATATTTTAAATCAGTTTATAACTGAGTTATCATTTTATTTATGAAATAATGAAATAGAAAGCATTTACATCTGCATGAAGTATATTTGAAATGATTAAGAATACAACTTACTTGTGGCGATGATTCCCAAATAAAGCAGTAAAGCAAATAATAATCATGTGTGCTTATTTCAATGTCAGTCTCATGGTAAACACAATATACATATGCCGCAAAAATGTTAGGATGTGTAGCATAGTAAGAAGAAGAGGAAGAAGAAGAAGAAGAAGAAGAAGAAGAAGAAGAAAAAGAAATATCTGGTGTGTTACATTCACATTATTTTATCTATCCTCTACAATCTACAGTTTGTTAGTGTGTATACCATATATTCTTACGAAAGTTTCTCTACTTCATTTTAACCGAAATAAACGTTTACGGTAAAAGCTGCATTACACATTTTGTTAGAAATACAAAGCGAATAAGTAGCGAGACAAATGTTTAAGAACTGGAAGCTATATACTGGCCCTAAAATTCAACGCAATCGCGAGAAATAGCTCAATGTTGCACAGTTCGACTACTACGCACCAGCAGCTCGCATATTGCCACCCTCCAGCGCATACAAAATAAAGTGCTCCGTGCCGTAGCCAAGATCCCACTAACTGTCCCTGCAAACAGACTGCACAGTGAGCTCAGCATCCCCACCATCGAACAGTTTATCAAGAAACTTGCAGCTGACCTATACGGCAAAATCCCAATAAGCACTAATCCCCTAGACCACTCCCGTGATAAGCACAACCGCCCCTCCCACTCTTTGAAAGAACACTCTCCCCGAACTCCGATGCACTTATCTGGCTACACACCTTAATAACCTACCTATCTTGTTACAGACCCAACCAACAGTCGCCTACAACCGCCATCTCAGAAACCGCGCCAGCTCATTACTGTCTAAGTCTGTCCGCACCTTGTATATTCGTTGGTGCATGCTAACACTTAACATATTACACTACTACCCCATACACTAAACTAACCACTAACCCAGTAACACGTCTTACGCCCTCTGACCCTCTAACTGCATACCACTAACCCCAGCGACCCACGCAGGGCCTCGGTCATGTGTGGGCCCCTGGTCATAACATTGACGCGCTCGCATCCTTGCATGCCAGCATTTTACTAACCGATACTATAACAGCGGTGCTTCCGAGGAACCCGACTAACTTGCACCTATACTAACAAAGCACCCCCCCCCCTCTGCATCCTGCATGCTTAGTTCACTAACAGCATGTGCATGGGGAGGCGATAGTAGCGCATGGCTCTGCATGCCGGACAATTGCCACCGGGCTGGCGGTTCAGGAGCCAGCCCCCCCCCCCCCCAAAAAAAAAAAAAAAAATAAAAAGCACAGTTCAAACATTAATAACGCATATCTCGGAAACTGTTTATGCCACAAAAAGGTGTTTAAAATAATATGTATTTTAAGGACACCTATACTTTTTCTGATGTACATTATCGTTTATCGCTTATCGTTTACCAACTATAAAGGATTACACAAACTTCTCTCCAAATGAGTGACCTTAACACGCTAATCCTGGATAAGCAACGTTATAAAAGACATAATGCAAGCAGTAGGTTTGTTGGCATAAATAAATAATAATTACTTATAAATGTCATTTATCATGTAGATGTATGGCAATTTAATCAAAATCTTTACCGCCAATGTTGAGAAAACCTACATTTCAAAAAAATGTTGCATGTAGTGAATAGCTTGGGGTAAGGGGATTTTCTTGAAAACCTTCATGTCACATATTTGGACAATATTAATTTGAATACCAAATTTGCTCTATCAGACTTTTTATTTTAGATGTATGATGTTCACACACACACACACACACACACACACACACACACACTCACACACACACACACACACACACACACACACATACACACACATTACACACAGAAACAGTGAGAGAGATAGAGAGACACACATTTTTGTAAAAATTATTCTTATTTTTGGATTCAGCTGCTTCAAAGCATGTATTTCCGGTGAAATCTCAATGTCGAATTTTTGGATGGAATGCAACACTTCTTCGACCCCCCCCTTTTACCCCTCTCTATTTTTTATTTATTGAAGTCCATCAGCAGTTTCTCACATTACAAACTCAGCAGAATACAAGATACATAAGGTGACACAACACAAAACAAAATTACAAATAAATAAACACATGCAAAATAAAAAGTAAATAGAAAAAGGCAAAATGAGGTGAACCCCAGTCCGTGACGTAATGATCGCGGTGACACTAGTGCTTAGCGCTTATTTGAACATTCAGACCTCCCCTAGTTCTCTACTCTTTCTTTAAGCTTAATCTCTCTTTGAGTCCTGTGTCGCCTAAAGCAAGATGTCATAGTTAAAAATGCAAAGCAGAAAAGACTTTCTCAAAGTGGCAAATTATAAGCCCTTCATTAATTAATTATTATTTATTTATGCCAACACACTTACTGTTGGTGGTTTTAAACACACAAACCGTGTGTGGACAGTGTTTGAGAGGTAGAATTGGAACTGAAAAATTCAATGCCACAGTTGGGACGTGAAACACAGACCCTCCGGTTAGAGCATCCACCTGGTAAGCGGAGGGTCTGTGGTTCAAATCCCAGCTGTGGCATTGAATTTTTCAGTTCCAATTCTACCTCTCTCCCTTCATTAAATATTTCAAAATATGCACTTTGCGTTGTAGATATTGAACAACATTCTTCAATGAAATGGCAAAGTTACTGTCTCCTCCATTTCATAATGTCATTACTGCTGCGTTGTCTCTCTTTTGCATTGTGGTTTCACGCTAAGTCCCCATGTGACAATGTGTCCTTTACGTAAAAAGGCTAAAAAGCCTAGAGAGTAATACAGGAGAAAAAATGCATAGGCCAACAAGTGCATAATATAGCCAAAGCGTCAATATCCTGAACTTCCGTGTATAATGAAACTAAATGCTTACATATTATAACGGGTGATCCAAAAGACTCCGAACTGGCTGCACCTGTGTTTTGACTGTACGCGTCCTCGTTGCTCGTCGGCGACACCATACACCAATTTTTTCGTCATGAAGGGGTATTTGATGAACAATGTTAGTTTTCTCAGAGCTCCCATAACGGTTATTTTGTGTACAGGCATATCCATGATGGTGGAAACAAGCCTCGTCCGTGAAAATTACTAAATGTTTGCCAATTTCGCCATAGTATACACTATTGGGAGTCCCTTCACAAAGTGTGCGCCTAATTACAGGATCGCCTGGTTGAAGAGCATGTGCCACAGTTATTTTATATGGTTTCAACTTCAGCAATTTAGTAGCTCTTTGCAAAGAGCCATAAGAAATGCCTGTCTGTTGTAATAGAAGCCTAAGCCATTTTTGGGGGGAATTCTGCAAACGATGACCGATGTCGTCTAATGTATCTTCGGTAAGAACCATACGCCGTCTTTTACATTTCTAATCCTGGACACTTCCTGTGGCCGTAAGTTCATGGATTGTTGTGCGGCCTGGAACTTTTACACCTGGAAATCTGTCTGCGAATCACACTTTCACTAGGCAAGCTGACTGAGTTAACACATACGACTCATAAATAAATACACGCTGTGCAGTAGAAAACAAATGTTGAGCCATAATACACTTTGTGACTAAGTACAGGACAAAATAACAGAGCACACTGGTAATAACTCAACCACACGATATCACCGTCAGCTCAATACTGCACTTTCAGAGCAGAGAAAAACAAGGAAACTGTGACCTTGTGTACAGCAGTAGCTGTGTTGTCGTGTTTTCATGCGCGCAATGAAAAAACAGCGGTTCGGATGTTTTTGGGTATCTCTGTCTAAGAAAATGTGCCAAGCGATATTCTTTTTCTAAAATCTGAAACATTAAATGCAAGTGATTCAATAATGAAATTTTCACCAATTTACAGAGGTCAGCCTAATTTGTAGTTTTGTGGCCACGTTTCCTTTATCGTATATTATATGCATTTAAGGATCTCTGCACATTATTAATGTATGATCTTAATTTATGTATACTATCTCCACTCATAAAGTTTGCTTTTCATGTAGTCAGTTCACTTACCTATCAGCAAATAATGGCTTCCATTCACTCACCTGCAACATAAAGAGTTATTTTAGTCACCAGCAGTTAAATAAATGAACTCTTGAGCTACGATGATGTGATGTAGCTTTATTCTTAAATAATTTTAAAACTTAATTTTCTTATGGCTCCAATAACAACTATAATATTTGAGTAATGTGTTGACAGATCAAAGAGAAAAAAAATCATAATTTTATAAATATTAGTACTGGAAATAGATGATGCTTTAAATATTGTTATTAACGCTCATAAAAACTAACATACAACCATATCGTTAATATGGAGTCTCTAAATGTCAGAAAAGGATATCGAGCGAGCTGGCGCCGCGGAAAAGTGTGCGATTCACATTTGAGAGGTCCAGGGTTCGATCCCCAACGACCGACCATTCTGACTTGGGGTTTTCCGTTCCCTTGTCACTAGGCGTATGCTTGGGATGGATTCTCTTCTCCACGGATTCCTATCATTTCCCTCTCTTGTCATCTTTCAGGTTTGGTTGGTAGCGCGGTACGTTCCGGTGAATGCGGACAGATGGCATAGATGCTTCCGTTCTGGAAACTCTCCTTCCCTGGCGTCTCCTGGAAGTTGCTGCCCGGGCAGCAAGGGTCGCCTCGTCACCCTCTCTCTGGGTGGTTGAACTCCTGCGAGACGAAATTCCGGCACACCGGTGACGCTGATGTGATCCTGGTAATTGACATCTCGTTAAAGAAAAACAAAAATATCCCTGGGTGGAGGAAACATTTCGATCGTGCGACAGGCGTCAATATCTGTAACTATTAGGGACTCCTGTGCCTCTCTGGGCTTTGCTGGCTCCGTTCTCTGACAAACCTCCGGCTCACTTCGCTTCATCCCTCCCCCCTGGTGGGTGGTAGCCCGCAATAGGTCCATGTCGGGATCGCGGTAGGTCGTGTCCCCTCTGCGTTTCTACACATATCACATCACGTCAAGAAAGGAACATTAACATAATGTGCTTGACGAGTAATAATAATGAACAGGCATAGGAGTTCTAGGTACTAACAACAGGATGGATGGAAATAAGTTTGAACTGTCGCTGGACTATAAGCAAGGATGTTGTAGACAACAAACTCCTCATTCCTCTTTTCTCGTCTGCAGACAGCACTCGGACCAGTTTTTACCTGCTTGGCACTGACCCTTGGCCTCTCTTGTTCTGTATTCTTTGTGATGCAAAGGTTTGCGGATTGGTAACCTGAAGCCAACTGCTTAAGAATTTCTAGGCTCATAATGGGCTTAAGATGATTGCATTACCCTCCCCCCTTTCTTTTTAATTTTGCGGCACACGTTGGTGCCCTATAGTTGTGCTGACTGTAGATTAGTTGCCACTGATTTGCAGGTGTACTCTGATGCTGAAATTAGAATTTCAAAAAATAAATACTAATTTTAAGAGAATAAGGGATGTAATGAAGTTGGATCAACAATCAATTGATTTATAGAGAAGATAGTCCAGGAGAGGCAAAATATAAAATCAGAGGAATGTATAGTATCAAGTTAACGTGTATAAATTATCCTGTGTAGGGAATTTTTTTCATGTTACAGTGGAAAAATGTCGTTAGGTAATTAGTTAGCAGAGCACGAGAGGGTAGGTCATTAGGCACCAGGTACCAATTCGAGGAATTGACTGCAATTGGACGATTCCAGGCAAGTTTGTGATTACAAAGAATTAGAGAAGTCAAAGGGGACCTCGCAAAGTAGCTTCGAAGCAGATGGATTTCTATGTATTAAAAAGGGGTAGAGTGGTCCGGTAGCCAGAGGGTAGAGAAGACAGATGGACTTCTTCTGTGAGAAACTAAAATAAGACACTTCCTGGATGATGGGCGTAGAAGCCAGGCGTTACTCCATCTATTACTGCGTGTTAGCAACACATACCTGTTTGGATGCTTCTACAACACTCGTTGAGGATATAGAGTTGTCCGTCCATAACGTGGAGAATTGTACTCCTATATATAGTTATCAGTTCAACAGGTAATATTCAGTTTCTATTATATTACATCGTCGGCAACTTTTCAGGGACTTTGAATTTAAGGATTCATTAAATATTATATACGAATCTGTGTTGTCCTTAACCCATAAACAGTCATTCATACCCTGAGTAAGGAATCCCATCACTTGAGTGAATCCAGATACGACAACGAGCAGAGATATTGTGGATTTAAGGTCCTCGGGCGCCAAAAAACACTTCATCGTGGAGCAGAAACAGTGCTTCAAAAGTGACATCATCGTCCAGAGTTGGAGACCACCGCATCAACTCAGAGGTTGACCAACCATCCTAAAATATCCTAAAATATTTATAATAGGCGACTTGGTTATTAAAATAACCAATGCAACACAGAAATACACACATAAACACACATTCACATTCCCACGCCAGACTCTGGGTATACGGAAAGTCTTTCTCTTTCAAATGTGAAAATAGTATAATGGATTAATTCATAATCCCACTTGCTATTTCAGAGTCGGAGATTCATAAATACTCCCTGTCCTTACAAATGGAAATAATAGAAATTCTAAACCGCTCACGACTTTTTGATGAACTTGAAGAGCATTGTGAAGCACCCACTTCTAAGTTGACGGAATTTTACAAATACTTCCCTTCAGATCGGTTTCCTGAAAATCACTATCTTGCTTTAACACCCGTGAGCAGATTTGATTCTTATACATTTATTTCTAAGCAACCTTGTCATTAATGTAATAGAGAATAAAGTACGTTCAGCTATTAGATACATATCTTGCTGATATATTTCTTCTGTGCACATAAAAAGTTACACCTAGCATCAGGAAACTGGTAAATGAAGAGAAAAACTCGTTGACATGTTATTATTAAATGGTGTAACAAAGAGTATTTATCCATCATGGATTAGGAGTTTCCCCTGTTCCGGCCTTACGTTGCTCTCCATCTCCTCATGGGTCTTCCGACACTTCTTCCAATCGGCTGCTACTATTTTGTCCATATTATTGTACATACGTTAATTGCTTTAGGTATCTCATTTTGGTTGTATCAATCCTATTCCAATCCTTTTTTATCACCCATGCTTCACATTCGCACATCAATGCTGGCACATCCATTACTTTGTAAGGTTATTATTATTATTATTATTATTATTATTATTATTATTATTATTATTATTATTATTATTATTATTATTATTATTATTATTATTATTATTATTATTATTATTATTATTATTATTATTATTATTATTATTATTATTATTATTATTATTATTATTATTATTATTATTATTATTATTATTATTATTATTATTATTACTAATATTACTATTATTATTATTATTACTATTATTATTATTATTATTATTATTATTATTATTATTATTATTATTATTATTATTATTATTATTATTATTATTATTATTATTATTTTTTTTTTTTTTTTTTTTTTTTTAATTACAAAATGTGTACTATATCACAATCCAAGTTGATATACAGTGTCTATCAATTTGTTGTTTATCATTTGAGAACGAATACTGCTGCGTTAGTCTTTAAGCGTAATTTCTAGAACTATCAATCGCCGGTATGCAAACGTCTAGCGCTTGCAGTTTGCGTTCCTCTCTAAGTACCCTAATCTCTCAAAGCATTAAATGTTTCAGGAAACTAATGCACGTACATAACTTGGCACTATCTGAACATCCGCACGAATTTGTTTTAGGGTTTTGCACGTACGTGCGTAAGTACGTATCTAATAGTACATAAGCAATAGGGCAGCAATTAACACGGGTATGTTTATGAAACGAGTGACAGACATTTCTGTCATCTTCGTCGGCTGCTTTGAATGGCGATAGGAGCTGCGTGCGCTGCCGAGGAAGTTCATAATGACTCGCCAAAGTGTTATGAATGCCATAACAGTTTAGTTAAGCCACATATAATCAGGGTATTATTGTGTGGTCGACCAAAAATATCTTAATTTTGGTCTAAAGCTTTAGTTAAGTGTGAATTTCTAAGTCAACTATATTCAGGTGTAAAGGCTGGCAAAAAAGCCAAGACAAATTTGTACAGATCAGAAATGATATTATTCACTAGAGCAGGCGTTTCCAATTTGACTCGCGTAGCCCTTTATAGAATAATCATCTATAACGTACAAGTTAATGGGTTAGAAGCAGGTTAGGTAATAGCATTCTTCCTTGGCTAGAGTAGAGGTCGTTGCTATCCCGCTTCCATTCAGTACCAATTGATTCATATATAGCTTCAGCCAATCAGAGACATCAAAATATGTTCCCCAGGTGGAGTAAATCACGCGATAGGAGCTGGTTCCACTCTACTGCTCTGAACCCTTAGTTGTAATGTCAATCTAATTACAAAATTGACTACACAAAGTGACGTACTCGTATGACACCCATTAATATAACGATGTTTGCAATCAAGTCGTTCTTTTTGGGAAACACATAGAAACATGCGTGTGATTGAACTCTCACTCTCTCTCTCTCTCTCTCTCTTAGGCGCTGGATAAGGCACAAACAAAACTAAGTACATTCCCACAAAGATGCTTCTTACAACTACTATATTTTACTACACCGTATGCATGAAAATGAGACGACACGTGTGCTTTTTTTTTTTTTTTTTTTTTTTTTTTTTCGATTAACTTCTCAAAGGTTTGAGAAAACCGGTATTTATTGTCCATGGGTCAAGGCACTGTATTATATGGTCATTGAGAAACAAAATCACCCTCCTCAAAGCCAATGATGTGCAATTTTTTTTTCAGTTTTCTTTTTAAATTTTACAAAAAGTGATTAGGTATATCTAATCTACTTCATTTTTTTCGTTTTTTTTCTTTTTTATTTTTTTAAATTTTTTTAACTAAGTTTTTTACTTTATTTATTTATTTTTTTAAAATTTTATTTATTTTTTATTATTTTTTTTTCAATATATATATATTATTTTGATTTATGGTTGCATTGTCGTATTTAAAGTGCAAGGCGTGTTATGTACGGCTGCATTGATTTGCTGAGACCAGAAGTTATCAGTTGCCAGCGTGCCTGTCTCAGAAAACTGACCCAATCCTTCCTCTGCGCCATTATTCTGTTTAAGGATCCAGTACAATGTTCCCATTACCAGCCAAACCACACAGCGTTGGAGTGCAGTCTTCTGAAAATGAAATTCCAAACGCTGGAGCTTCTCAAGGCATGGTGGAGCTTGCGGTGGGCACCATTTGGCGATGTAAGTCCGGAGCTCTACCCAGATGACTTCAACCTGCTTACAGGAAGCAATCCGGTGGTCCAGTGTGTCAATGGCGGCACAAGATGGACATTGGTTTGACTGTGCCCTTCCATGTCGCCAGAGTTTATCCGCTGTCGGTATAGTCTCATTTAATACTTCATAGGCGGTTTCATGCCAATCACTGGGCACATGTTTGCAAAATAAATTCTGCCAGATCACTTTCCACTCCCTGGTATATTTCTCTGTCACTCTGGGAACCAGATGAACTGTCGTGAGCGTACGATAGTGGTTCCGAGTGCATTCGAAGACCGTAAGGTCATCGTTGTTGTCCAGAATTCGTTTTAGGTGAAGGACAGTGGGTTTAAATCCGTTGAGTGCCACCTGAGGGTTATGAAGCTGTTCCTTCCAGAAATTTTGGTCAATTGATGAGCCAGATCCGCGCAATGATTGTGTGGCGGTTTTCCCCAATAAGGCCATGCATTTCTTGGCAATGTCGACTAAGCCGCAACCACCTTTGGATGGAGGCAAACGTAGTTGAGGCCGGCTCACCCTATATGCTTTTCCAGTCCACAAAAAGTAACCAAGGAGTTGTTCCAGTTTCTGTGCGTCACGTTTTGAAATCGGCAGAATCTGTGCCACATACCAAATTTTGCTTAGACCATAAGTATGCAGGTACCAGATGCGTTGTAGCAAATTCAGGTTCCGGATCCTCTCCATGGATAAGGAATGGCGTAAACTATTAATTTTTTCCTCCAGTTAACTGCAATAGTATCTTCGATATTTGCCATAAAGTATATACCAAGTATCCTTGTAGTGGTGACACATTGCATCCCCAACGTCTGTGGCGGTTCCGGCCAATTTCCTAATATTAGGATCTCCGATTTCTCAGCATTTAACACTGCACCGGACATCGTTGTGTACTGCTCCAATCCCTGTTGCATGGTCGTCATGTCTTCATTATCTGCAGCCACCACAGTCACATCATCAGCATAGGCTGAAAGTGTGAACCGTTCATAGTATACACTGACTCCTCGCATGGTTTGTTGCAACCTCTGGAGTAAAGGGTTCAATGCCAATGAGAACAATCCCATTGATAGCGGGCAGCCTTGACGTACTGATCGTTTTATTCGTACCGGCCTGGAAAACCATCCGTTCCATAAGACTCGAGACTGTGCCGTGCCGTAGAGTCCCTGAATAAGATTGATTACCGGTACTGGAAATTTCGCAGCCGTTAAGCAGTTCCATAGATACGAATGGCGCACTCTATCAAAAGCCTGTTGAAAGTCAAGACTGATCAACGCCACCGCTTTATTGTCTCTGCGTAGATGGATCAACGTGTCACGCAGTTCTGCCAGTCTGACAATAATGTTCTTTCTCGATATTGCCGCTTGGTTACAATGCATGATTTCTGCATATGCTCCTTTTAATCGGTTAGCCAGAACTTTCGCAAATAACTTATAATCGGCGTTTAGCAGCGTTATTGGACGATAATCCTTCATGGTGGTGATTTTCTGTTTCTTCGGCACCAGAGTGATAACACCATCCGCGAAGGTTGCGGGAAACGCTGCTGTCTCCCACAATTCCGCATATACATCTATCACTTCTTTCTTGATTATTGGTCAGAACTTTCAATAGAATTCATAGGTGAGTCCATCAGGACCTGGTGATGTGTGTCGACTGGCTTGTTGAATGGCGACCATCACCTCCCGCTCCGTGATAGGGCTGGTAAGTATTTTTGTGGATTCCTGGGTGATGCCGGTGTCAAACAGTTCATGTTCCACACGCCTATAAGGGGTATCTGCTTCTGGCGCTTCTTGAAATAAAGCTTGAAAATGATCCGCTATAAGCTGGAGCTGGGCGCGCGTTCCAACATGGGCAGTTCCAGTGTGCGCGTCCCGTATTGTTTGAGGATATCTTCCATGTCCCTTCTGCCGCTCCTTTGCGAAATAATAAAATGAGTTCTGTTCCGCTTCATGCATGGATTTCACTTTGGCTCGAACTTTGTGTCCTTTCAACTGGTGTAAGTGTTTTAATTTGATGATTTCTTTTACTTTTTTTATCTCCGTCTGCACCTCATAGCCCTCCCTTTGCTTCAGATGCAGCCCCCACAGCGCCTCGTTGTAAAAATGTAGTAATTGCTTCTTGGCCTGTGCCCTCTCAATACCCATGGATTTAAAAAGGGAACGAATCGCCGGTTTTGCCGTGTTCACCCACCAAACACTCTTCCGAGTTGAACTTCTAAAGGCCGTTTGTAACTGAAGCCATTTGATCTGAAATTGTTCCCTTATGTCTGTGTCCTCCAGCATAGAATTATTGAGTTTCCAGTAGCCACGGCCGGCCGTCTCAAGCCTTATTTCATTTATTTGCAATTGACATAGCACTGCATGATGGTCACTAAAAACCACCGGAATGACCCAAATTCGATGGACATTTGGAGCTATTCCGGGAGATAGATACTGTCGGTCGATGCGTGAGGCAGAAGTGTTGCGGATGAAAGTGAATTCCACTTCATTCCCATGCTTGATCTCCCATGCGTCAAGCAGTTGCAGCTGTGACACTAGGTGTTGTAGCATGATGCTAAAATTCGTAGCACCTTTTTGGTCCTTCGCCTGCAACGTGCAATTGAAGTCGCCTGCTAGCAGAAGTTCCTTGCCTTGTCGCAAATCCGGGGTTACATCGGTTTGGAAGAAACGCTCTCTCGCTTGTCTATTCTGTGACCCAGCTGGAGCATATATGTTAACCAGGACAGTCTCTTCCAAAGTAGCGGAGAGGACCCGGCCGTCGGGATCCATCTGAAAATTCTGCAGGGGAAGTCCCTTCCTGTACACTATTGCCGTTCCTCTGCCGTTCAAACCTAGGTTAACTTTATAGTCGTAATTGTAAAGAGCATCCAATTTGTAAGTATTTACTTCTTGGAGAAAGCATATGTCAATGTTGTTCACCTGGAGGAAACTATTGAGCAGTTTTTGGGTTACTAGATTTCTGCACCCATTCACATTCACTGTTGCCATCGTTCGTAGATATATCATTATGAAAGCGACTGTCGCAAAGATAGTGTAACTCGGGCGTCTACGTTCTTGGCCTCGTGCATTGCTACTAGTGTGCTACTGTTCGGTCTCTGGATGTCTAGTTGGGGTTATCTGTGCCGGAGGATTTCCCTTAAGCCTTGGGTCACATAAGGACACCTGGGGCTTCCGTGTCACCTGAAGTAGGATCGGCGACTCCGCTTCTGTGGCCCTCGCATCAGGTTGAGAGGGATGAGATCCACCAGCCATCTCTGCACGCCGATAAATTGCGACTGCTTCAGCTGACTGTGGTTGGTCCTCTTGGGATCTGTGTGGCCGTTCGAGTACTTGCGGTCGAGAAACACTCGCAGATGGTCGTGCCGCTACGGTGGTGCCGGGGGTGTCCTCCCGGTAATGGGAGTCAGCTCCTATCTCCACCGCTGGGCGCCTCACACTTTGTTGTAACTGTGCTGCTTCGTAATCACTCTGGGGGTTGTTTCCCGCGTCCCTCCTTGCAGGTAGAACCTCACAGGTGTTCCTGTCACCTCCCTCCTCCAGGATACTGCTGCCAATCAATGCTGAGGCAGGCTCTTGCGTCAGTACTCCAGCCGTATCTGCTGTGTCTGTGGACGGGACTTGCAATTGACGTGCCTCCTCATGGGCTCCTTTCACCGCTTCCTCCAGCTCCATTTGGTTATTCCAGGATGGTTCTTCCTTATGGGCTTTGCTTGTCTTCGCCCGCTTGGCCCGTTTCTTCTCGGTCGGGCGTTTCTCTTCTGCTGCAGCTGTCTCAGTCACAAGTGGACCCACCTCGGGTGGTATTATCTCCTCCGGATTGGCCAGATGTACTCGTTTCCCAGTGGTATCTCGAACTATGGAGGCATACTCCCTTTGCGGTGCAGACCTTGCTGCTTCCTGTTGACTGTCATTCACCAGGGACGTTTGCCTGTTTTCATCCGTAGGATGCGCTCCCTCCCTCTGCGTGTCTACTACCACCATTGTCGGTTCTGTGTTGTTTCTCCCTCCAGTCGCCACTGGGCGTGTTGCAGACGGACGGTGGGGGCAAAATTCCTTTAGATGTGCCGTGCTACTGCAGACGTAGCAGGATCTGGGTTGGCCGGCGTAGGACACCGATAATCTGTAGCTACCAATGACGATAAAACTAGGGATGTCCGTCTTCAGTTGCATCTTTACCGCTCGTACCCCATTAAACACCGGGACGCGATATTGTCGGCTCCATTGTTCCTTCCGGACGTCATATACCGTTCCGTAACGCTGCAACGCTGCTTTTAAGACCTCTGCCGGGAGCTCTGGGGGTACATCAAACACTCGGACATTGACAGCATTACCGGTCACGTGTTCGATAAGCACTTTAGTCATCTCACCATTCATGTTTGTGAAAGGTGTTTCCGCCGAGAAGGTATTGAGGGTTTTCTCCAGCAAGAGTGCTGATATTAATTTAACATAAATTGCCCGTTCACTTGCGATTAACTGTATTGTATCCACTTGTTCCGCATTTAACCGTAATGTATCTGCTATGAAATCATGCACTTCATATGCCGACGGTCGCGTTGCACTTAAAGCAAACTTGATCCGGAGGGTATTTTTTCTCGCGTACATTTCCATTTCTTTTCACTGTTAAATTTAGCTGATCTACTCACTCTAAATTCCTACACTTGGTGATAATCAATATCACTCACAGTGTGGTATGTGTCTTTCTTGCGCTCACTCACTATCACGCCACACACGCTGTAGACAAAACAACCGGTTCTCCTGGTACGTCCGCTCTGTCCAAGCGCCCGGGCTTGACTGGGTGTTTAAAATATACTGAACAAATAGGGTGAACTTGGAAAACATTTTTCACTTCTACAGAAAAAATAATCTGATCTTGCGCAATATGTAGCACTAATCTTAAAAATCTTCGTAAGTTTGATCCTCTTTTTCTCTATTTCACCGCTAGCGAATTTTATTCAGAAACATCCAATCTCCTAATAGTAAAAATTTGCTGTGAGTTAAGTTGTTAGAAATGTAATATTCGAGCCCTCGCAGTTACTTCTCTGATTCTTGAAGCTCTAAAGTAAAAGAGTATTGGTTTCGATCTCGAAAAGTTGTTTGAATGTTACAACCTTCAAGCCTACCGAGTGGAATGGCAATGGCGGTAGGGTCTGTCGCCTTCATTTGGGATATCGTAGGTTCGATTCCTGATCCCTGGGTTTCTTCCGTGGGTTTTCCCCACATGTGCGTTCGTATTTCAAACCAGATTTGAAATATTTTGTGTTTAGCTACACACTTTTGAAAAATCAAAATTCATGGGTTTGCTTTGTCACAGGACAATGAAATTCATACTGTGTAACAAGCAACTATTTCTTAACATGTTGATAATGTAAAGTATGTAACATAAATTCATACTTTTTCTCAGAAGGTTTCTAAAATGATGTCAACAAACAACATTTTCAAAATACGTGTTATTATTTAGGTACACATAGCGGGCGCCATTGTTTTCACACAGAATCCACTGTTTAGGAGAGATCAAGCACTTAGTGATGCATAAAATGAGCGGATTAAAATTTTTATATATTGAAATATATGGACAAAAAATTGTTGAAGTTGATAACAATATTCTTTCCCTTAAAATGCGGAGATTTTAAATTTTTAAAAATTCAAAGTGTTGTATTTCAAAATATATTTCTGCTCATCTTATTAAACTTATTGGTTTATAACACTACAAAAAGTTTTAGACCTCTAACTTAAGTGTTTTCTGAGTAAGGTGTACCCAAACTTGAAAGAATTTAAACTTGCGGGAAAATGCAAAAAACTAAAACAAGTTTTTTTAGCACCAAAAGTTAAAACATTCCTGCACCATAATCTCCTTGTTCCAGTGATTATTGCTCTTCTGTCTTCCTCTTTAAGCTTCTTCTCGTAATTCTGGCCTCTCTGGTTACCTGTTGAGTTAATTTTTCTGCAGTGGTGAGTGGATTGCGATCCACTGTATTTAGGCCAGATGTAGTATTGCAGCCCACCGCAGTGCCCGACTTGTTCAATACCTTCACCCTCCCTGCAAAACCATCATCAAAACACACCACTGCATCTAGAACACCCACTTTTAGGATATTGATACTCACAAACACAGTCTTGGGAATGCGTTCCCATATACAATGGTGAAAACTTTCATTGGGGTTTTGTGTGTTTCCATGCAAGCACTTTTTCAACAAATCAGGCTAGAAAGATCCCTGTAAATAGGTTTGATTGGTTCCATGACTGCTAAAGGAAGGGAATGCTTATGGGAGTAGTTCACATTAGCAGCCAGAGCTTTGTTGTAACCACACCAGCAGTCATCATCGGTAACAGGAGGACAGGACTCTATGTTGAGGATTCTTATTAGTGGAACACTTGTGGAAGAAAGTGGACCATACTGCTCTTCTCATTGTATCCACATCCTTGCCAACATTTCTCCCTTTATCATAATAATGTTGCAATTTATCTATTGCACTGTCTGTTAGTCGCCCCTTACCAGTAAGTGGTTTACCATCGCCGCACTTTTTGCCCTTCATTTCCTTTCTCAATTTTCTTAACCTGGCTCCCATTCTTTTCTGGACATGTCCATACACTCAAGTTTATTTACTACAGTATCTCCATACACTTCTGAACTGCATTGTCATTTACGCAAAAGTTGTTGTCATCATCTGGTTGTACATGAGACAATCTCTTTCCCAGAAGCTGAAACTTTACTACAACTAGGAAGGTTAGGTACACCTTCAATTTCACTATGTTTTGTACTTTTGCTACAAAACACAGCCTTTCTTCTACCAAATTGCTTTACTCTAACCATATTTGTAGCAAAGCTTCAAATCACCTTGAATAAATAACACTAAACTCGATAATTTGATCTGTAAACAAAACTGCAACTATAACCCACATGTGCTTGGAAAGTAAACAATTCGCCATATTGTGAGAGCCTTCTGCAATATACATGCAGCCACATGGGCAGTAGAGGCGCCAACAACAAGCATAAAATTTACCCTATAGCTCTGCTGCCACAAATCACAAAGATATAGCAATTTTAATATCAATGGTGATGCAGGTATTTAAAAGGGGCGTGGCCATGATGGCGCCATTTTAAATCACCATATAAAGGACTTAAATATTAAGAATACCTATAATGCAATATATCAATGGATTCGTGAAGTCTTGTAGAATTTTATGCGACACAAAAAAAATCGATTTTTTGAGGTCTTTACACGTCCCACTGTCCTTAAGTAAAAGACAGTATTGGTTTTCATCTCAAAAAGTTGTTTGAATGTTACAACCTTCAAGCCTACCGAGTGGGATGGCAAAGGCGGTAGGCTCTGTCGCCTTCATTTGGGATATCGTAGGTTCGATACCTGTGGGCGACCTTCCTGATCCCTGGGTTTCTTCCGTGGGTTTTCCTCACATGTGCATTCGTATTTCAAACCAGATTTGAAATATAGGTTTAACGTTTACGTGACGTAACTATTAAAGAGTTTTGGGTATGGGCGTGTTTCCAAAAGGACATGGTATATGCCTCCCTAATTGTGTAAGTCACCATTTTCTTTTAGAATAATTTGGACATTGAAACATTTATGAATTTTCGGAGTTGGATAGTAATGTCCACTGTACCTATTGTGCCTGCTGTATCTGCATATAAAACATTACAGAAAAGTGCTATAGCTCTCAACAATATGGTACTATGCTTGGAGATGGGTTTCAACCCAGCATAATTTGTTCCCTTAAACCTCTAGTTCCTGAGTGTGGGGCCTTTATCTGAACATACCGAGCGGGATGCATCAGGCGATAGAGCCTGTGGCCCGCATTCGGGAGGTCGTAGGTTTGGTCCCCGTGGCCGACGTTCCTGACCCATGGACTTCTTTCGCAGTTTCCCGGGTCGCTAGGCGAATGCAGGGAAGGTTCATTACATCCCCCAAATTTTCTCTTTCTCCGTTTCACCCCCATTCTCGTTTCACTTCACCCTTAGTCCGCTTGGTACTTTCAGGGTCGACCCACGTCGATGGGGTCCCGCTTCGAGACCAGCGGAGGGTATGTCAGACGCAAATGCCCCAGCTGCCCCAGACGTCACCGGCGCAATTCAATCTGTAAACGGTAGGGACACTGTTCTCTCCTATGATGGAGTTCCTGGATCGACCGCCTTCTTTCTTCTTTCGCCTCACGCTTTCCTTCCTGTGGCAATCCCCCTCAGGGGCACAGGTACAAAAGCCTGCATGGTTGCGGTGCCGAAGTCCCTGTCCGTCCACATTAGCTTACTTTACATTACATTACTTTATCTAAATATACAAATGGATAGTGACAAGAAGCCAAAACGAAAATGAAAGTGCACAAATGAGATTTGTGTCACCTGGTAGGACTGACTATGAGATAAACATAAGAGTGATATAAAGAAAAATTAAACGAATAATTGAGTAAGTTAAGATATACCAGAATAAATGGAGAAGACCCGTGAGCCCGAATAGCTTAACAAAAATAGTGTAGTTGCAAACCCAGTGCAGAAGAGATCAAGCCAGATCGAGAGAACTCGGGACAGGCATTAGTTTCTAAACCTTGATTGGGAAGATGAAGAAGATGACGATGACGATGACGATGATGATGACGACGACGATGATGATGACGACACACATGGACCAAAGGCACATTTGCCACTTAGCGGTTTGCATAACATACATCAGGTATTACTGTTTTTGAAACAATAATTGAGAGTATTGCATAAAATAACATACTTTTCAGATGGTTCAAGTACTCAGCATAAAAATAAAACAAATTTTTCAAATATTTGTTTCCATGAAAATGACTCTCAAATCCGAGCAGAATGACAAGTTTTTGGTCCATGACCCAGGAAAGGACCTTGTGATGCAATTGGCGCTACTGTTAAGAGACTTGCAATGAAAGTGAGCTTTCAACCTGGAATAGATACTATCACAACGCCAGGAAACCTGTTTAACTGGGCCCAGAAGAACATTTCTAACATTGACTTCAACTTTTTCACTGATAGCGAACACAAGGAGTATAATAATACTTTTCAGTCAAGATACCAACAAGCACAAGTAGTACGAGGCACTCTACAGTTGCATTGTTTTGTTCCAGTATCTGCATCTCACGCATTAGTAAAAATACTATTCGTTTCATAGCGAAGGGAGAGTGGGGGATATTTAAAAGTGAGTGTAACTCGAAGTGTAATGTCTGCAAGTGTATATCTATTATTGGAATTTTAAATCGTAGAATGTTAAGTTTGTGCCGTGTGAAGAGTGATTGACCAAGTATCCGCTATAGCTATTTCAGCAGTTTGATGTTGACGGAAGTGCAACTCATAGGTAACCTACGTTGCAGCATTGCTGCTCATCTGCACGGCTTGCTAAGCTATTTCACTTCTCTCTATTTATTTGGAATTCCAATCTCAACTTTTTATAGGATTATATGTCATATCAAGCTACGTTCTAATTTTTTTTCGGAAATGTAAATGTAATGTAAATGGTGAGCTTCGGCCATGCGGAAATGCAAAGATATGTAAATAACTTCCATTCATGGCTTCATGATTGGAAAATCAAAGTTAATCCTAACAAATGCCAGTTGATCGATTTCTCAAAGCGGCATCACACTTTGGCAATGGACCTTACGGTCGGTGGTCAAATATTGCCCTGTGGTCAGCTAGTTAAATACCTAGGCGTCACCATGGACCCCACGATGTGTTGGTCCACCCAAGGGTCCTAATGACCTAGTTGTCGACGGGCCCTTAAACCCCATTACTCACTCACTGTGTTGGTCCACCCACATAAAAAATAGCGCCAAGAAACGCAGACAGCGGCTAAAGCTATGCGGTGCCATCTTCCGCAGCAAACACCTGCAACCTAAGTCCAAACTAATATTGTATAAATCGTTCATTCCGTCGGTGGTTCTATACGCATGTGTGGCCTGGGCAAACGCCTCCAAAACCGCCCTCAAACAAATCCAAACCCTCCAAAGCCTCTCCCTTCGGTAAATCCTCTCTGCTCCCCTCCTAACCAGTAACCAAACCTTGGAACCCAGATCCCATCCATCCCTGGGGCAATAACAAAGAAAGTCTCCGCAGCGTGGGCGCGCATTAGAAATCACAAAAATTACGCAATTGCTAACATTGGCATAGGTGTGCCGAAGCACCATAAACATGCTGGAATTAAAATGTTTTAGATGGCTCGGCTCGCCTACTGATGCGTATCCATACAACACAGGCCCCAGACCACTCTCTCAGTACCACAGAAGTCTGCGACTCGAGGATTCACACAGGAGCTGCAACCTGGCCGCACAGGAAGACTGTATAGTGTATATAGTGCAGTGCGTGTGTAAGTGTGCTGGGACGCATATTTTTGGTGTGCTCAGTGCGTGTGTGTATATATTTGTGTACATGTGCGTGTGAGGGGACATATAGTTGAGATATGTCCCAGAGTGAGTGCGTCGTGTGTATGTGTGTATATAATTGTAAATATGTATATAAAAAGACAAAACAATGGGAAAAAATCAAAAACACTACAAACAAAAAATGTCCTCGGTGACCTAAAGCTGATCACTGTATGGGTTTTTGCGAAACCCGCAGAATGTATATATGTATATATGTCAACTGTAATATAATGTTAAAAACGACAGCTCCATGTCAGTAGACTTACTGGCATGTAAAAGAACTTCTGCGGGACAAAATTCCGGCACAACAGTGACGCTGACGTGATCCTGGCAATTGACAGCGTCGTTAAACAACATAATATGTTTTTGTAATATAAGGTAAATTCTAGCCTGTAAGCTAGCTGTATGTACCGGCACCAGGCCAATACTCGAATAAACTAACTTGAACTAGCTTCAGGTCCTCGGGTCCATGCTCTTTCTTCTGTACATAAATACCCTGCCTTCACTGCCACGATGCTCTCTGTAATTGTTCGCTGACGACACGGCAGTCACCTCCACATTAACTCAACAGCGTATAACACAGAATCCGGCACTACGCCAACCTCCTCACTACCTGGCTCCAACGGTGGCAGCTCCGTGTCCATCCGCAAAAGAGCCAGGCCATCACATTTTCCAGACACCCCTTGTCCGAAGTTCCGCCAGTACGTTTTGCTGAGAAGAGGTCGAGTGGAAAACCTGCGTTAAATATCTTGGAGTGAAGCTGGACATGAAAATGAATTGGAAGTACCATATCTGTTAGTCGCAAACAAAATCAAGAGGATGGGTATGCTTTATCCTCTGTACAACAGGCGCTCGGTGATGTCATTACCAACTAAACTTCTTCTCTACAAGAAAGTGCTACGTCCTACCATCACATATGTTTGTGAAATAAGGGGAGTAGCAGCCAAGGCACACATAGACCGCGCTGAAGTACTCCAGTCGCGCTATCTCAGAATAACTACAGACTCACCCTGGAACATACCCAATTATGTAATCCCTGATGACCTTAACATCCTATCCTTAAACGACTACATCCACTCCCATGCTCGCATATTCTACCAGAAACCTCCCAACAACTTCAATGCCCTGATACGCGGCCTAGGCGACCGTGACCTAGATCCTGGCTAAAAATGCAAACGGCCAAGACTGGTTCTAGGCCAATAGACTAAACCACACCAAATCCTGACATAACCACATTCCGACATTACGACAAAAAAACACACCCCAAGTCCAGGAGGTCTCCCACCGGTGGAGGATAACCCCTTAACGACTTCACTCGATAATCAGCTCTACAATAAATTAAAGTCTAACGCAACTATCGTCCCAGACAAAACACTTCACGGCCGGTAGAGGGCATTGCCCTGATCTCACAACAGACAGAACGCGGCAAAAGCTACCCTCTGATGTCAAGTCGTCGCCTGCTCCAGTTTCAGTTCCCTGAGGATGGTGGCAGAGTTAGTCGCTGATAGCTTGGGCTGTTACCCCAAAATGCCTGGCTTTTAGCCCAAGGAACTATCATCATCATCATTAATAATAATGATAATAATAATAATAATAATAATAATAATAATAATAATAATAATAATAATAATAATAATAATAATAATAATAATAATAATAATAATAATAATAATAATAATAATAATAATAATAATAATAATAATAATAATAATAATAATAATAATAAACTATCATATAATAAATTATCATTATCATTTATCATTATCATGACTATTTAATGTATATGTATCTAACTTCATCAATTTATTCCCCACCTGTTGGGGCTCTAATGACCTAGCTGTCGACGGGCCCTTAAACCCTAATCACTCACTCACTCGCTTCCCCACCTGTACGGCTATGTAAGCTGACGATACCGCAGTGTATTATTCCCATTCCGATCTGCGTACAGCAATCCAGACTCTACAGTTGATCTACGCTGATCTACTCTCTCCTTGGCTCACCATTTGGTGGTGGCGGCTGGCAGGAGGGTAGGTAAGTAGATAGATAAGTGGGTTAATAGGTAGGTGGGTAGGTAGGTAGATAGGAAATATGTAGGTAGTTGAAAGGGTAGGCAGGTAGTTGGGGGGATAGGCAGTTGGTTAGATAGGTAGATGGATGTGTAGGTAAGTGGATTGATGGGTAGGACCTCAAAATCCTCTCAATCGATTTGAGTGACTTTCGCCACTGAAAATCCGTGTTCTTTCTGGGGGAAATGAGCTATAAACGCCCTCTAATTTCAATTTATTAATTACTACAGGAGGAAAAAATTCACAAATGCCATGTACTGGAATACCAATTATACGGAGTTCTGAACGAACATGTCAAGAAGGCTCAGACTGAATGTAGAAAATGAAACAAATGTGTGTTTTTCTTATTCCAAACTATATACTCGTATGTTTCTATAATGGTACGATACGCATGCGATACCAATGGTGAAATAATTTAATAATCCTCAAGTAAGAAAGTTTTGCTTTATTTTCGCTGTATGTTGTAATCAAGTTGGTTAGCAGAGTATGGTAAATAATTGTATATACAAAGAAAATTGTCCTGCTGGCATTAAAAATCAGTGAACTAATATTTAATATCTAACAGCTGAGACGATCGCATGCGGGTCTTTTTCAAAGCAGCTGCTTAATTTGGTGCCTTAGGAGTGGAGTAATCATATTAAGCAAAATCTCCTCTATTTCATTGTATACGTTAGAAGTTTCTGAATTATGTGGAAACTATGCAGCCTTTACGTTATTAAAAAAATACGGGACCAAAGTTCCCCCACTTTAATTAAAAAATTCCGCGACCATTCAAACTGATGTCCGTTTGACTGCCAAATGATAATTTATAGTTTGTCAACATTTCCAGAACTTAGGACATAGGGAGAGATAAGGGAAGTTATTTGTTTATTCAATCTAATGCTCTAGACACATTGGAGATTTTCCATTTGTCTTATGGCCTTTCAATATAATTTTCCTTCTGACTTTGTCCCACTTAATAACAGGGTTCCCCTTACACAGCATGCAGTTCGGCAATGTCGTGAGTCCCATATGGTGTAAATGTTCAGCTATAGAGTGGTGTTAGCTTATTTTTCGAAAAGTGGCCACTGTTTCACTTCGGGGTGGATCTGGTGTTATTTTTCCATTTGTTAGTAATTCTTTCCATTAAGAAATTCTTTTTATACTATCATATTTTCCCATTGGCACATAAACCCCCAAAAATACAATTACAATTACAATACAAACATGAAGAAATTGTGGAAAACATTGACCCTAAACATTTGGATTCAAAACTTACTTGGAAGACACATGTTCAAAAGAATGCAGAGAAAGCTAGGACAAGATTAAGTATTTTAAAAAGACTTACAGGTAAAAAATGGGGTTGTTCGCTATTCACCCTGAAAAACATTTTTAACATTTACAGTAAACATTAAATATATGCATTAATTATTCCTTATGGATGTGAAAATTTGGTGTCTGCTGATGTGAAAGAATTAGAATTGGTGCAAAATCAAGCCACGAGAATACGTACTGGAGTATCTAAAATTACACCTATTATAGCGATGGAGATGGTAACAGAAAATTCTTCCTTGTCTCACGAGGCAAATAAAATAGCTCCCATACAGTATGAAAAATTAATAAGACTACCCTCAAATAATTACTGGAGGAATTATGAACGAAATCCAAGAAAACTCAAAACTACTAATGGTAAGGGAACTTCAATGTCCATGTTGCACATTCTTTTGTGAATACCAAGGAATTTTTCATCCGTTATTGGGAATAGCTGGACTTCGAGAATGTCATGTTAGCGTGTCACGTGAAACTTTATTTTGTAAAGCACATTGAAATATAAATATGCTGCAGAACTGAAGCTTTAATAACTAACATGTATTTTTGTGCGATAAAATGATGTGCACTGCTTAAACAGTTCTTTGACGAAATACTCTTTTTAATTGTGATATTTTCATTTTGCTATTGAATTATTCCCAGGAATGCGTATATATACCTAGTTCAGTGCATACAGACTGATACGCTTCTGGATTCCATTCAGTGCACAATGGTCATCATCGCTTGAAGTGCTTCCTCCACTTGAATCTAACGAACGGAATATGAAAATCGCCAAAGTTTCTCTTCACTACGCGTCCTCGACATAG
>JAUKNM010000047.1:466082-486082 GCA_030765045.1 Tenodera sinensis
GACACGGTAGGTTCTTCTCTTCCTTTTGCACCTCCACTCGCTTTGGCTGAGTGACGTGGCGTGCAGGGTAAAGGTGACATGGCATTGGCTATAATTGAGTTTCGCAAAACAAGAAAGTCACAGTCAGATGTCAATATCTCCCGTTACAAATTCCAATCCTTCTTTTCTTCTTCTTCTCCTTCTTCTTGTTCTTCTTCGTCTTCTTCTTCTTGTTCTTCTTCGTCTTCTACTTCTTCTACTTAAACAATATTGTGTGTTATGCCGGTTCTGCGATTACGATTTCCATCGGTTGAAAGGTCTTCCTAGATCTCTTTTACCTTGAGGTTTGAGATGATATATTATCTTTGGTAAACGGGAACTTGACATTTTCTGGAAATATTGTAGCCATTTCATTTGATAATTTTGTATATCCACAACCATTTCGCTACAATCCCATTGCGTTCTAATCTCTTCGCTTCTTTCTATCTGTTAGCGTTACTGTAGTTAATGAACGAAGAAACCTCATTTGTGAGCTGTTAATTCCAGCTTTATTTCTTGCTCTAAGTGTTCAACTTTCGCTTCCATAAGGGAGAGCTAGTTTTGCTACGATATTGTGAAATCTTAGTTGAATTTCTTTTTAAATTCGTTTTCCGAAATTTCTTCTGATTATGCCAATTAATTTATTATATTTTCCAAATTTGTTTCAACACCTTTTTTATGGCCAAATTGTGATGTATGAGAGTAGGTATAAAAGATCAAAGCTGGCGCACTTTTTTATGGGCAAGATGGCCGCCATACGCATTCTAAGGATTATTAGATATGAGGGTAGAGGGGCGCATGATGTAGATGCTTGTGACTGACTCTAGGGATAATTTTAAAGGTGTATAGCAGCGTATGTATGTCTTTATACACGTTCATGACACTTGAGTACATTCTGCACTATATCGATGTATGCTAACTAACGCAACAGCTTCCTTTCTTGATTAAATATATTATCCTAACATAATGACACCCCACCCGACATCGACTAATCTAACCTAACCCAACTCCGACTCCCTTTACTCAGTCTTTCATAAAAAATAACCTAACCTAAGCTCCATACTTCTACTCGTCTAACCTATCCTAACCTAACCTAACCCAGCTCCCACTATTTACTCTGGTCTTTGATAATTTAACCTAAGCCTATACTTCCACATGTCTAACCTATCCTAACCTAACCCAGCTCCCACTATTTACTCTGGTCTTTGATAATTTAACCTAAGCCTATACTTCTACATGTCTAACCTATCCTAACCTAACCTAACCCAGCTCCCACTATTTACTCTGGTCTTTGATAATTTAACCTAAGTCCATACTTCTACATGGCTAACCTAACCTAACATAACCCAGCTCCCACTATTTACTCTGGTCTTTGATAATTTAACCTCAGCCTATACTTCTACATGTCTAACCTATCCTAACCTAACCTCACCTAAGCCCCCATACTTCTACATGTCTAGCCTATCCTAACCTAACCTAACCTAAGCCACATACTTCTACTCGTATAACCCAATCTAACCTAATCTAAACCAGCCTAGCCTAACCTAAGCTAACCTAACTCGACCTATCTCATTTTACTCAGGCATTCTATTCTATAACCTTTTCTAACCTTAGCACCATACCGTTTCAGGCTTAGACATCCCGCTTTCTTTTGCAGACTTTTTTTCAGTAACTTTAGATAGACACTCCGAAGGTATTAGACCCTCGGACATGCGAACCCTAAGTATTGTCCATACTTTTCACGAAACGTTAATGCTATTTGCGACTTTAGTAGCTATTTTAGCCACTTTTGCGGTATTCTAAAGGTTTTTACGAATTTTTCAAGGTTTGTGTTGGATTTTCTATGTTTTCACGTCTTTAGTATGTTTTAATGCTTTTAAGGGACATATGGACCCTTTTTAGCGATTTGTTATGCTTTCATGATCAAATTCCATCCTTTTGTAAATGTATGATGTTCTCATCTAGAGAATTTCTTACAGTCTTTCTAAGACTAACCTAACTTAACCACAAACCTCTTTAGAGACATTTCCTCAACGTTATTTAACATTATACATGCTTCTTTTCTCCTCCCTCCAACTCTTTTTGTAAACTAACATTAGAAGACGTTGTAACCTTATTGTTCAAATAGCTATTATATCCGTCTTTGTACACTGCTCCAGTATGCTATACATGTAAACTTCATTTAACAATTCTCTTAATTAGTTCTGTATCATATAACGGTAACACGCGAAACGCTGCTTACATGTATTCTATCCTATTATTATTTAACCTAATCCATCCCCCCTACTTATCTATTCTATCGTGTCATAACACCTCTTGATCTTCCTCTTTGCAGATATAGCCTTGGGCATTTATCTGTTATTTGTAGAAGATTTCCAGCAATTTTTGGGTTTAGAAGGTATTCAGCCGCTGCGACACGCTTATTTAACAATCTCTCAGGCAATTTTGAGAATTATGTAAGTTATTTGTTAGATCTTCCAGAAGTTTCATGCTATTTTGATGCTGTTTTAAATCGTTTTTGCAGATATTTTAGTTGCTTTTAGGCATATCAGGCTGCTTTTATGACTGATATACACACCTCTCAGGCAATTTCGAGAATTATTAGATATTTTTATTCCATTGTCGAGACTTCCAAAGTATTTTATGGCCATTTAGAACCTTGTGTGCATGTTTCAGTCACTTCTCAGGCATTCTGAGTGTTTTAGACCACTTTTCAGAATGTCTTAGCCGATTTGTAGGTTTCTTTAACCAATCTGATAGTTATTTTTATTTACTTTTATGATATTTTGACATTGTTAATGTTTCTTCTCCTCCCTCTCACTCTTTCTTAAACTAACATTAGAAGACGTTGTAACCTTGTTGCTCAACTTACTATTGTCTAGGATTTCGTTCACTGCTCCAGTATGCTATTCATACTAACCTCATTTTTAACGATTCTTTTGCATAGTTCAGTATGGTCTAATGGCAACACGTCAGACGTTGCTTACATTCCTTCTAAGACTACCATAATCTAACCTAACATAACCAACCAACATCGTCACCAACGCCACCTATCCTGCAGCACCATAACCACTGCCACCACCACCACCACCAGCACCACCAGCACCACCACCACCGCCACCACCACCGCCACCACCACCACCAACATCTCCAACAACAGCGCCACCATAATCTGCACGACCACAATCATCGCAGCACCCCCACCTCCGTCATCAGCACCACCGCCATAACCTACACGATCACTACCATATTCTAACCTTTACACCCTATCGTTTCAAGCTTAGACATTTCGCATTCCTTTGCACATGTTTTTCACCAACTTTAGATACTTTGAAGCTATTAGACTCCTGAAGTGGGAACCCTAAGCATTTTCTAAACATTTCACGGTATGTTAATGCTATTTAGGAGTTTGATAGGCACTTTAGCCACTTTTGCGGCATCCTGGGGATTTTCACCTATTTTTGAAGGTTTGTCCTGATTGTCTGGTATCTCATGTCTTTAACATGTTTGATAGTTTTAGTGAGAATGTAGACCCCTTTTAGCGATTCGTTATACTTTCACGAACGAATTTCATTCTTTTGTAAATTTATGATGTTCTCGTCTAGAGCATTGCTTAAGGTCTTTCTAAGACTAACCTAACTCAACCACAAGCCTCTTTAGAGATACTTCTTCGTTATTCGACATTATTCATGTTTCTTCTCCTCCCTCCCACTCTTTCTTAAACTAACATTAGAAGACGTTGTAACCTTGTTGTTCAACTAACAATTGTCTACGATTTTGTTCACTGCTCCAGTATGCTATACATGCTAACTTCATTTTAACGATTATTTTGGATAGTTGAGTATGTTCTAATGGCAACACGTCAGACGTTGCTTACATTCCTTCTAAGACTATCATAACCTAACCTAACATCACCAACCATCATCGTCACCAACGCCACTTATGCTGCAACGCCACAACCATTGTCACCACCACCTCCACCGCCAACACCACCAACACAGGCATTACCACACCCACCCCTTCACTACCAACGCAGCCATGACTACACCTAACCATTATCACCACACCAACCAACGCCACCTATTCTGCAACACCACCACCACTACCACCACCACCAGCACCACCACCAGCATCAACACCTCCAGCACCAGGGCCACCATAACCTGCACGACTACAACCATCCCAGCACCCCACCTCCGTCACCACCACCGTCATTTAAGAACGTTTCAGGCAATTTTGAGAATTATGTAGGTTAGTTATTAGATTTTCCAGAGGTTTCATGCTATTTTGATGCTGTCTTAGGTCGTTTTACAGATATTTTAGCTGCTTTTAAGCTGTTCAGAATGCTTTTGTAACATATTTAAGAACTTTCTAGGCAATTTTATTATGGTTCCTCTGATAGATCTTTTAGACACTTTTAGTATATTCTTGCTGCTTTTACAGTATATTTAAGACCTTTTCAGGCAATTATGAGGATTATATAGATTATTTGATCGATTTTCCAAAGGTTTCATGGTATTTCAAGTGTTGTTGGACGTATCTCTCTGCTAGTTTAAATATCGTTTCACACATTTTAGAGACATTTTAAGCACTATGAGGGTATTTTAAACTGGTACACCGACATTTTGGACAGTCTTCAGGATACTTGGAACACTTTTATAGGCGTTAAACGCCTTTAATGGTGTTTTTTGAACACTAATTAAAACATTTCAGATCCTTTGCAGGAATATCAGGGTTTTCAGGGTATCTCAGGCTTGTGACAAGCATTTTTCACCAGTTTAAAGACACTGAAGCAGGTATTTTTGACGCTGCTGGAGATATTTTAGTTGATTTAAGCACATTTCACCAAATTTTCTTCCGTAATTGCTTTTGTTTTACAGTAGTTGAGCTGTAGTCCAGGCTATCCATTCATTTATTGCATTTCTTGCACTTATTATTTCGACTACATTTCACTACTAACCTAAACCAGCAACAATCATAACATCAACATCATCATCATCATCATCATCATCATCATCATCATCAACAACTGCTCTATCTCGTAGTCTGACCAAGCTAACCTAACCTAACTTAACCTAAGCTAAGCTCCATACTTCTATTCGTCTAACCTATCCTAACCTAACCCAGCCTAAGCTCCATACCTCTACTCGTCTAACCTAATTTCTAAGCCCTTACTTCTACTCTTTTTACTTTGGTCTTTCATATTTTAACCTCACCCAACCTAACTTAGCCTAACCTAAGGTAGCTAGCCTTGATTCTCCTCTTACTGTTGTTTATTCTATTTCATCACCATGATCCATTTCTAGATATTCATTCTATCCTCTTATTATCTATCCTATATGCTCCCCCTCGGCTTTGCTATTCCATCCTGCTATAAGACGTCCTGATTTCCCTCTTTGCGGGTATAACCTCAGGGTGTTTATTCGTTGCTTGTAGAGGATTTCCAACGAATTTAGGATTTAGAAGATATTCAGACTCACTGACATGCATGTTTTCAGGATTTTTTTCATCTTTTCGGAGCATTCTATTGCTATTTTAAGTGTTCTAAGACACTTTTCGGGATATTGAGAGCGCTTTTACACCAATTGTAAGTACATTTTTTTGAAACGTTTCACTCCAATTTCAATGCTATACTGGTCCCTCTGATACATCTTTTAGTCACTTTTAGTATATTCCTGGTACGTTTTGCAACATATTTAAGAAGTTTTCAGGCAGTTTCGAGGATTATTTGGACGCATCTAACATAACCAACCATCACCGTTACCAACGCAGCCTTATCCTGCACCACCACCATATTCTGCGACTATGGTATAGTATGTTTGACATTTCTCCATATCTAACCTGAGCTAACCCTACGTTTCCTCTGGAATATTACAGCCCTCATTCAACGTTGTTTATCCTATCCTCTCTCCTTATAGAGCTTTAAACTCCTACTAGATGTTCTAACCTTTGATGTTGAATTACTCATTAGACCTATTTTACCCTCTCACAAGATTTTATTCAGATGTATGAACCTTTCGCTTAGTTCTACATGTTATGGAACACGCCTAGTAGTTTTTTTTTTTTTTTTTTGTTGCTCACCCCCACCTAACATGATCTAACCTGTTTCTCTTAAAGCATTATTTTACGGCTTTATCCAACAGTATTGTTTTCTCTAGTCCTCCCTCCTTATAGAGCTTTAAACTAATACTACAAGATGTCCTAACCGATGACGTTGAAGCTGAAGGTATTGGTTCCTCTGACATGTAAATCCTGAGTATTTTCTAAACACTGCACAGTATGTTAATGTTGTTTAGGAGCTTTCTAGGTATTTCAGCCATTTTTGCGGTTTTGTGGAGTTTTTCAGGAATTTTTGAAGCTTCGTCGTGATTTTTCTGCTTTCACGTCGTTAGTGTGTATTAATGCTTTTAATGGGCATGTGAACCCCTTTCAGCGACTTATCATCCATTTACGATCACAATTCATCCTTTTGTAAATGTATGAGGATAGTTTGTAGGGAGTTGTTCACTGTCTTTCTAAGACTAACCCAACCTAATATATAATTAATCGTCATAAAAGTATAAAATCTGTAAAATGTGCGTTTTGTTACTGATTGAAACCACTATAAAGGCGCTGTAATCGTGATCTTGAACTATCGTGAGTCATTCTATTTCAATAAAAGTAATGTTACTTAAAGATACATACCCCGCCCCCCGTTTCGCGTTTTAATTCGATGCTGGATTCGTCCTAAAGTGAGGAATGCAAAGAAAAAATTATACAAATGAGAGAAAAGAGCGAAAAATTGATGAAATATAGCAAAAATTGGCTTTTTAAGCGTTTAAATAATGATTGGATGTTTCCATTACTATCATCTGATGTCGATAAAAGTTATGTTACTTAAAAATACATACCCGCCGTTTCGCGTCTTAATTGGATGCTGAATTCGTTTCAAAGTACGTAAAAACGGAGAAAATCATAAAAAAGAATGAAAGTTTGACTGCTAATATATAAATTACCGTCATAAATGTATAAAATCTGTAGAATGAGCGTTTTAGTGCTGATTGAGGCCGCTATAAGGCGCTGCAATCGGTAGAATATATCTGTAATGCTTCTTATGTCGATAGTTATAGGCATTGTTCGTCCCTTTTCTTTATAATTCTTATGTTTATGATACATGGATTTTGGTGTTATGATAGCGATGGTGGTGAAGATGGTTGTGGAGATGGTGGTGGTGGATGGTGGGGATTGATGATAGTGGTGGTGATCATGTTTATGCTGTCGCAGGATATGGTGGCACTGGAGTTGGAGATGGTTGGCTGGGCTAGGTTAGTTTGGGTTAGTCTTAGAAAGACAGTGAACAACTCCCTACAGACTATCCTCATACATTTACAAAAGGATAAAATTGTGATCGTAAATGGATGACAAGTCGCTAAAAAGGGTTCACATGCCCATTAAAAGCATTAATACACACTAACGACGTGAAAGCAGAAAAATCACGACGAAGCTTCAAAAATTCCTGAAAAACTCCACAAAACCGCAAAAATGGCTGAAATACCTAGAAAGCTCCTAAAACAACATTAACATACTCTGCAGTGTTTAGAAAATACTTAGGATTTACATGTCAGAGGATCCAATACCTTCAACTTCAACGTCATCGGTTAGGACATCTTGTAGTATTAGTTTAAAGCTCTATAAGGAGGGAGGACTAGAGAAAACAATACTGTTGGATAAAGCCGTAAAATAATGCTTTAAGAGAAACAGGTTAGATCATGTTAGCTGGGGGTGAGCAAGAAAAAAAAAACTACTAGGCGCGTTCGAGATGTTACCTCCATAACATGTAGAACTAAGCGAAAGGTTCATACAGCTGAATAAAATTTTGTGAGAGGGTAAAATAGGTCTAATGAGTAATTCAACATCAAAGGTTAGAACATCTAGTAGAAGTTTAAAGCTCTATAAGGAGAGAGGATAGGATAAACAACGTTGAATGAGGGCTGTAATATTCCAGAGGAAACGTAGGGTTAGCTCAGGTTAGATATGGAGAAATGTCAAACATACTGTACCATAGTCGCAGAATATGGTGGTGGTGCAGGATAAGGCTGCGTTGGTAACGGTGATGGTTGGTTATGTTAGATGCGTCTAAATAATCCTCGAAACTGCCTGAAAACTTCTTAAATATGTTGCAAAAAGTACCAGAAACATACTAAAAGTGACTAAAAGATGTATCAGAGGGACCAGTATAGCATTGAAATTGGAGTGAAACGTTTCAAAAAAATGTACTTACAATTGGTGTAAAAGCGCTCTCAATATCCCGAAAAGTGTCTTAGAACACTTAAAATAGCAATAGAATGCTCCGAAAAGATGAAAAAAATCCTGGAAACATGCATGTCAGTGAGTCTGAATATCTTCTAAATCCTAAATTCGTTGGAAATCCTCTACAAGCAACGAATAAACACCCTGAGGTTATACCCGCAAACAGGGAAATCAGGACGCCTTATAGCAGGATGGTATAGCAAAGCAGAGGAGGAGGATATAGGATAGATAATAAGAGGATAGAATGAATATCTAGAAACGGATCATGGTGATGAAATAGAATAAATAACAGTAAGAGGAGAATCAAGGCTAGCTACCTTAGGTTAGGCTAAGTTAGGTTAGGTGAGGTTAACATATGAAAGACCAAAGTAAAAAGAGTAGAAGTAAGGGCTTAGAAATTAGGTTAGACGAGTAGAGGTATGGAGCTTAGGCTGGGTTAGGTTAGGATAGGTTAGACGAATAGAAGTATGGAGCTTAGCTTAGGTTAAGTTAGGTTAGCTTGGTCAGACTACGAGATAGAGCAGTTGTTGTTGTTGTTGTTGATGTTATGATTGTTGCTGGTTTAGGTTAGTAGTGAAATGTAGTCGAAATAATAAGTGCAAGAAATGCAATAAATGAATGGATAGGCTGGACTACAGCTCAACTACTGTAAAACAAAAGCAATTACTGAAGAAAATTTGGTGAAATGTGCTTAAATCAAAATACCTGCTTCAGTGTCTTTAAACGTCTTTAAACTGGTGAAAAATGCTTGTCACAAGCCTGAGATAACTTGAAAACCCTGAAATTCCTGCAAAGGATCAAAGAACACCATTAAAAGCGTTTACCGCATATAAAAGGGTTCCAAGTATCCTGAAGACTGTCCAAAATGTCGGTGTAAAAGTTTAAAATACTGGCATGGTGCTTAAAATGTCTCTAAAATGTGTGAAACGATATTTAAACTAGCAGAGAGATACGTCCAACAACACTTGAAATACCATGAAACCTCTGGAAAATCGATCAACTAATCTATATAATCCTCATAATTGCCTGAAAAGGTCTTAAATATACTGTAAAAGCAGCCAGAATATACTAAAAGTGTCTAAAAGATCTATCAGAGGAACCATAATAAAACTGCCTAGAAAGTTCTTAAATATGTTACAAATGCATTCTGAACAGCTTAAAAGCAGCTAAAATATCTGTAAAACGACCTAAGACAGCATCAAAATAGCATGAAACCTCTGGAAAATCTAATAACTAACATACGTAATTTTCAAAATTGCCTGAAAGGTTATTAAATGGTGATGGTGGTGACGGAAGTGGGGTGCTGGGATGGTTGTAGTCGTGCAGGTTATGGTGGCGCTGGTGTTGGAGGTGTTGATGCTGGTGGTGGTGGTGGTGGTAGTGGTGGTGGTGTTGCAGAATAGGTGGCGTTGGTTGGTGTGGTGATGATGGTTGGGTGTGGTCATGGCTGCGTTGGTAGTGAAGGGGTGGGTGTGGTAATGCCTGTGTTGGTGGTGTTGGCGGTGGAGGTGGTGGTGGCAATGGTTATGGCGTTGCAGCATAGGTGGCGTAGGTGACGATGGTTGGTTATGTTAGGTTAGGTTATGATAGTCTTAGAAGGAATGTAAGCAACGTCTGACGTTTTGCCATTAGAACATACTGAACTATGCAAAAGAATGGTTAAAAATGAAGTTAGCATGTATAGCATACTGGAGCAGTGAACAAAATCGTAGACAATTGTTAGTTGAACAACAAGGTTACAACGTCTTCTAATGTTAGTTTAAGAAAGAGTGGGAGGGAGGAGAAGAAACATGAATAATGTCGAATAACGAAGAAGAAGTATCTCTAAAGAGGCTTGTGGTTGAGTTAGGTTAGTCTTAGAAAGACCTTAAGCAATGCTCTGGACGAGAACATCATAAATTTACAAAAGAATGAAATTCGTTCGTGAAACTATAACGAATCGCTAAAAGGGGTCTACATTCTCACTAAAACTATCAAACATGTTAAAGACATGAGAACAGCGGACAATCTGGACAAACCTTCAAAAATTGGTGAAAATCCCCAGAATGCCGCAAAAGTGGCTAAAGTGCCTATCAAACTCCTAAATAGCATTAACATACCGTGAAATGTTTAGAAAATGCTTAGGGTTCCCACTTCAGGAGTCTAATAGCTTCAAAGTATCTAAAGTTGGTGAAAAACATGTGCAAAGGAATGCGAAATGTCTAAGCTTGAAACGATAGGGTGTAAAGGTTAGAATATGGTGGTGATCGTGTAGGTTATGGCGGTGGTGCTGATGACGGTGGTGGGGGTGCTGCGATGATTGTGGTCGTGCAGATTATGGTGGCGCTGGTGTTGGAGATGTTGGTGTTGGTGGTGGTGGTGGCGGTGGTGGTATTCGTGTAGGTTATGGCGGTGGTGGTGATCGTGTAGGTTATGGCGGTTGTGCTGATGACGGAGGTGGGGGTGCTGCGATGATTGTGGTCGTGCAGATTATGGTGGCGCTGGTGTTGGAGATGTTGGTGGCGGTGATGGTGGTGGTGTTGGTGGTGGTGGTGGCGGTGGTGGTGGTATTCGTGTAGGTTATGGCGGTGGTGGTGATCGTGTAGGTTATGGTGGTGGTGCTGATGACGGAGGTGGGGGTGCTGCGATGATTGTGGTCGTGCAGATTATGGTGGCGTTGGTGTTGGAGATGTTGGTGGCGGTGATGGTGGTGGTGTTGGTGGTGGCGGTGGTGGTATTCCTGTAGGTTATGGCGGTGGTGGTGATGACGGAGGTGGGGGTGCTGCGATGATTGTGGTCGTGCAGATTATGGTGGCGCTGGTGTTGGAGATGTTGGTGGCGGTGATGGTGGTGGTGTTGGTGGTGGCGGTGGTGGTGGTAGTGGTGTTAGAGGTGTTGGTGGCGGTGATGGTGGTGGTGTTGGTGGTGGCGGTGGTGGTGGTATTCGTGTAGGTTATGTCGGTGGTGGTGATGACGGTGGTGGGGGTGCTGCGATGATTGTGGTCGTGCGGATTATGGTGGCGCTGGTGTTGGAGAAGTTGGAGTTGGTGGTGGTGGTGGTGGTTGTGGTGGGGGTAGTGGTGGTGGTGGTGGTGGTAGCAGTGGTGGTGGTGGCAGTGGTTATGGTGTTGCAGAATAGGTGGCGTTGGTGACGATTATGGTTGGTTATGTTAGGTTAGATTATGATAGTCTTAGAAAGAATGTAAGCAACGTCTGGCTTGTTGCCATTAGAACATACTGAACTATGCAAAAGAATCGTTAAAAATGAGGTTAGTATGTATAGCATACTGGAGCAGTGAGCAAAATCGTAGACAATAGTTAGTTGAACAATAAGGTTACAACGTCTTCTAATGTTAGTTTTCAAAAAGAGTTGGAGGGAGGAGAAAAGAAGCATGTATAATGTTAAATAACGTTGAGGAAATGTCTCTAAAGAGGTTTGTTGTTAAGTTAGGTTAGTCTTAGAAAGACTGTAAGCAATTCTCTAGACGAGAACATCATACATTTACAAAAGGATGGAATTTGATCATGAAAGCATAACAAATCGCTAAAAGGGGTCCATATGTCCCTTAAAAGCATTAAAAGATGCTATTGACGTGAAAACATAGAAAATCCAACACAAACCTTCAAATATTCGTAAAAACCTTCAGAATACCGCAAAAGCGGCTAAAATAGCTACTAAAGTCGCAAATAGCATTAACGTTTCGTGAAAAGTATGGACAATACTTAGGGTTCGCATGTCCGAGGGTCTAATACCTTCGGAGTATCTATCTAAAGTTACTGAAAAAAAAAAGTCTGCAAAAGAAAGCGGGATGTCTAAGCCTGAAACGGTATGGTGCAAAGGTTAGAAAAGGTTATAGAATAGAATGCTTGAGTAAAATGAGATAGGTCGAGTTAGGTTAGCTTAGGTTAGGCTAGGCTGGTTTAGATTTGGTTAGATTGGGTTATTCGAGTAGAAGTATGGGGGCTTAGGTGAGGTTAGGTTAGGATAGGCTAGACATGTAGAAGTATAGGCTTAGGTTAAATTATCAAAGACCAGGGTAAATAGTGGGAGCTGGGTTAGGTTAGGTTAGGATAGGTTAGACATGTAGAAGTATAGGCTTAGGTTAAATTATCAAAGACCAGAGTAAATAGTGGGAGCTGGGTTAGGTTAGGTTAGGATAGGTTAGACATGTAGAAGTATAGGCTTAGGTTAGGTTATTTTTTATGAAAGACTGAGTAAAGGGAGTAGGAGTTGGGTTAGATTAGGTTAGATTAGTCGATGTCGGGTGGGGTGTCATTATGTTAGGATAATATATTTAATCAAGATAGAAAGCTGTTGCGTTAGTTAGCATACATCGATATAGTGGAGAACGTACTCAAGTGTCATGAACGTGTATAAAGACATACATACGCTGCTATACACCTTTAAAATTATCCCTAGAGTCAGTCACAAGCATCTACATCATGCGCCCCTCTACCCTCATATCTAATAATCCTTAGATTGCGTATGGCGGCCATCTTGTCCATAAAAAAGTGCGCCAGCTTTGATCTTTTATACCTACTTATGAGAACCCAAATAATTGAAAGCTGTTACTTGTTCTATTGGCTTATTATTTATTATTATTTTTACTCTCGAGAGTCTCTTTCCAGTAATAGCCATAGATTTCGTTTTGTTTTCTGATATTTTCATATTATATATTTCTAGGATGTTCTGTAGTTTAAGCACTGATGTTTGTAAGTCATATTCGTTCTCTGCTAGGAGTATTTGATTATCTGCGAAAACTATTATTAGTAATTGTTTTCCTCTACTTAATTTTATTCCTAGAAGGTTTTAATTTTTTCCATTCGTCTATAACTCCATTTAGATATAAAATAAACAATAGGGGAAGAGTCGGCATCCTTGTTGTAGGCCTTGGTTAACTTCAAACTGTTCTGTTATTTTCCCATGATATAGTTTTACTTTTATAAATGTGGTCTGATATAAACTTATGATTAAATTCATTAAATTATTTTGGATTTGATATGTTCCTAATATTTTCCACATGTCTCGTTTAACCCTATCGTATGCTTTTTCAAAATATAGAAATAACATATATACACACAAATAACATAAATTGTATTTATATATAGGGAAATAATGTTGAATTCTTTCCATTTTTCAATTAATTGTTTTACTACAAACATGTCATCGACACATAAAACGTTCTTTCCGGAAACCACACTGTTCTCCAATTTTATCTTCTGCTATCCTCTGAAGTTTATCTTATAAGATAGATGAATACATCTTCGATTCTGTTGTTAAAACTGATATTCTTCTATAATTTGCACAATGACTTTTATCCCCCTTTTTATGGATGGTATGATTAAAGTAATTTTCCAATCATTGGGTTATGTCATATGTGCCAAATATCACTAAATATTTGTACCAATCTAATATTAAATGACTTTCCTCCATATTTCCAAAGTTCCATGGACATATCAACTATTACACTTGCTTTCCTGTTGTTCATTTTCTTCAAGGTTTCTAAGACTTCACTCAGTCTTACATTATATTCTTCAATAGGTGAAACAACTGCATTTATCTCTTCATCCTTATATAGTAATTGTAGGAAATATTGTGTCCATTCTCCTTCTATAATTCCACTTATAGTTAATTTATCTGTACATTCTTCTTTTAATCGTTGGAATACTTTAAAACCACATCTTTTTACTCCTATGACATCTCTTTCGCAAACTTTCCCCATCCTTCATTCTGTAATTTTCTAGATAATGTTCTAATTATTGCTCTTTTATGTTTGTATTCTATTCCATCATAAATGATCATTCTTCCTTGCTCTCATATCTATAATGTCACCAGCGACGGGTAACTAGGAAGGGGAAAATGTAGCCGCCCTCTTTGCCCTCAGTGAAACCATTGCTCTAGGCGAACGCTGGAAAGGTTAGTTACATACCTCGTATTTTCTGCCCCCCTCCTCCCCCCCCCCCCCTATTTTACCTCACTTCTGATTTGACTTCACCTGTCATCTGCTTGGTTGTTTGAGGGTTGCAATTGCTGACGTGATCTCGGCGTTGCATAGTAAAGAAAGTGGATGCTCGCTCTCCATAAACTCCCCTTCCCTGGCCAGCTGTCTCCGATTTCTAGTGGGACATGCCAGCCTGCTGGTTATACGTACTAGAGACCGCCGACTCTGCCCTCTGCTCTGTCGTGACTCCTGATTCTGCCGCTCACATAACACAAGACCACATGAGCCGTGGTGTCGAAGTCTCCCTCCACTGTCCTTACTTTACCTTACATTATAAGTAAGGCTAGGCTTTTAATGCCCTATAAAATACTAAATACGCCATTATGACCTAAAGTCTCAAGAAATGCCCTACCTAATTTTAAAAAATGCCCTTAAGAACTGAAAAATGTTATTTTAATGTGTATCAGTTTGAGGGAAACTCAAAATTACACAACATAAAATAACACAATTAAGCAAAGAACAAGTTTAGTTAATGCAGTTACACAAATTGAAAAAGCTATTCTATAAGCAATTGATCTATTTTGCGAGAAAATACACTAGGCACGTTATATGCACATCTTCGAGTAAAGAGCTTTAAGAGAATTAGAGAATTAGGACACAAAGTAAGTGTGGTGCAGCGTCGGTCAACAGCAAAGAGTATGTTGTCATGTGGATTGCCATTGGAATATATGAAATCTATAGACCTGTCAAACATTTTGCTGATTGATGAAAAATATACTTCTTACAACTGCTCACAATTGAGTAGAAATTGTTCTCCTGAATCTTCATCTTCCATTGTGCCTACCACATTTGTCACATAACGGTCTATACTTTCATTAATACATATCCAATTTTTTTTTCCTGACACTTTTTGTCTAACCTCCTGCATTATTCTTAGCAGCATCTACTGTAATTCTTTCTTAAAATTGCAGAATTTGGTAAACGATTTCCAGCATGTCCTTCTAGGAAGGCGTGTAATGGTATATGTGCACAAATGAGTCCTTGACAGCGTTCTTCAAAGAAAAGTGAATCTGATAAACATTTGGCGCGCTGTGTTTTTACCTCCAAACAGTTGTAGACGAATATGTTCTCTCTTCACGTGTTGGTCTATAGTAAACTTCTTTTCGGTTGCCACTTTTACATCGCGGAGAAGGTTTTAGGAGGCAGTGAACAGAGCTGTTAATGGTATTATTCTGTGATACAAAAAGTGCAATATTTTACAACCAGCTAAACCTGTGAGTAAACTTCGCTTGTAGAAGTAATCATTAATGTTTTAATATACTGTGTACATGTTAGGAACACTGTCTACAGCATATAACACGTTAATTAAAGTAATTTCAGTGTTGCACGGCTAGCCCTCTGCAAGACTTTTTGTTTTGTTAGAGAAGCAAACCGTCAGTTGTTTCCAGTCAGTCTTTTGTTGCGTTACCAACATAATGCAATCTAGTCAACAAGACCAAAGCTTCTCAAGTTCACGTTCTATGAGTTATCCTGACAAAGCTACTACATCGCGAACAATCTTACAACCACCTAAGTTGGTCCATAAACGCCCGCTTGCAGAAACTAACCAAGGCAACGGTTCCAATTCTAATGATTGCTTCATTACACCCAACAAGAAGCACACAGCTTCAGTATCAGCTGTAAATACCAAATATATAGTCGACTTAACCTCCGTTCACAACAAATTTTCCCCTTTGGAAAGCATGGAGGAAGACAATGATACAACTTCTGAAGAAAATCTCTCTACAACTCCTAAACTCAGAATCCCACCAATTTTTATTCATGAAGTCAATAATTACCAGCAGATTATCCAAGATATAGCTTCTACTGTAAAAGATGAGTACACAACACAGCAACAAAACAAAGTTCTTAAAATAAATACAACTTCAGTAAATGACTTCCGCACTGTAACAAGATTCCTGGAAGAATCGAAGCTTCCTTTTCACACCTTCCGTGACCCAAACTCCAAAAGACTTGAAGTTATTTTAAGAAATGTTCCCTACTCTCTTACAGATGACGATATCGTTACAGAACTAACCTCTCTGAACTTACCAGTAGTAAAAGTTACCAGGCTTTTCTATAAAGATCGACAACCTATGCCACTGTGTGCCGTAGAATTAGAAAACAATGAGCAGAGTAAGAAGATCTTCGAAGTCAAACATATTTACCATGCCATAATTAAAGTCGAATACCGCAAGAAGCCCGCGAATATCCCACAATGCACACGATGCCAACGCTACGGGCATACTAAGAACTTCTGTCGACTCACACCTCGATGTGTGAAATGCCCCTCAAATCACCACTTTTCTGAATGCACAAAAGACAAAGACACTCAGCCCTCCTGCGTAAATTGTGGAGAAGCACATCCGGCAAATTTCAAAGGTTGTCGTTATTACCTAGATTTGAAAAAGAAAGCCGATGCAAGGGTGGTTCAGCCTGCAATAACACCATCTTCAAAGCTAAACATGGAAAATTTTCCGAGGTTGTCACCAAACTCGCCCTCTCCAACTCCTGAAATTCCACAATGGCCACGCTCTGCTGTTTCGGAAGAAAAAAGTCCTAGGCAGCTAACTCAGCACACATCAACACAGAATTCTTCTTCTCCTTCTTCTTGCTCCTCCGATGGAACCGAAAGCCTAATTCAGCTAGCCATTAATTTCCTCACACCATTCCTGCCATCGATAAACTCCTTTTTACTAAAGTTCTTCACAAGTTTGTTTGCTAATGACCACTAAAAACCAAAAAACATTCTCACAATTAATCATACTAAATTGGAACGCCAATGGAGTCAAAGCAAAGCGAGAAGCCTTCTTGGAATTCATCTCCAGACACAATGTTGCAGTAGCTTGCATCACAGAAACGCATTTATTACACAAAGAAAAGTTTTCTATACCTGGCTACGCAGTGTATAGATACGATCGCAATGCTACAGTCGCTTCAGGTGGAGTGGCTATAATTATTCGAAAAGACATACCTCACCACTCAGTTTCATTACCTCAATTAACCAATATCGAAGCCTGCGCAATTCAAATATTCACACGCAATTCTTCTAAAACTACAATAATTTCTGCATACAAACCGCCAGGACCCAATCTAAATGACCAGGATATTAATACGTTATTTTCAGACACAGCACCGACTTTCCTAGCAGGAGATCTAAATAGCAAGCATCAAACATGGGGATGCCGTGTAACAACTCCAAATGGAAGACGTTTATTAACTGCAGCCGATCACAACGCAGCTAACATTGCAGCTCCGTCAGACCCCACATTCTATAGACCAAATGTAACACCAGATATATTAGACATCGCACTCTACAAAAATATATCAAGCACTCCCACTATGGCTGTTCTGCCTGAAATGGACTCAGATCACTGCCCAGTCTTAATCTCGTTCAATGACATTCCGATTCTACAACCTCAACACACAAAGAAACTCAACAAAGGTTTCATAAACTGGGAGACTTTTCAGCACGTAATGGATAACCAGTTAAGAAATACACAGAATTTGAGAACCCCCAGTGATGCCGATGCAGCAATTCTCAGCTTCACAAAATCCATAACTTCCTCTATAAACAAAGCCACAGCTCCAGCGAGACATCAACACAGAAAATCTTACCATGAATCTTTGCCCCCAAGCATCAGAAACCTCCTGAAAGAAAAGCACAAAACTAGTCGACCTTGGCAAAAGCTCAGAGAAACTTGGCAACTTCGTCGCTTGAACCAACTCACAAGAGAAGTGAAGAAACGAATGGATGAATATCGGTATTCAACTTACCGATGGCATCTCTCCAGTATCTCACCGGAGACTCATCATTGTGGAAAGAGACTAAAAGAGTACTAAAAGAGCCGACGATTATTCCGCCCCTAGAGCAAGATTGAAAACACATCTCCGACTGTGAGAAAAGCGAACTATTTGCAGATACTCTACAAAATTCGTTTAGATCTAATCCAGGAAGTAACGTAGAATTCAACCACGAAATTGAACAGTTAACTGGTTCTTACGCCACAGTACCACTATCCATTGACTTCACTTCACCCAAAGAAATTCTTTTTATCATCCAGCAACTTGTCGCACGCCACTCTCTCCTTCTTTAACTATCTGCTACCATTACTTGACTTGACACTTGCTAAGCCTAGCCCCATGCTTTTTCTGCTACCCCACTTGACTTGGCTTAGCGAGAGTGAGTGGACATCTATTTGCGGAATCGTGTTGGGAATGGATCGGTGGGGTATATTGTGGTTACATATAATACCAAATGCCTTTTCCTTGAATATATTTTGAAAACATAAATAAATACAAGACTTAACACGGACGGTGTTAAGTAACAAGAATATACATAAGAACATTCAAAGTATGGTGAATGATGAAATATATAACGAAAATGTAGTAAAAATAAGCACAGTTACATAAAATAGACATAAATGTAAACTGTTCCTTGCACTAAGTAATAATTCCTTCCTGACTATTTGACTTCCTGAGCAACACTGGTAGAATGGGCCTGACTCACCAATATAACTTGGCACCCAAAAGATATCCCATTTAACTACACATTTGATTGTGTTAGTCGGAATTATAACTATTGCCGTTTAGGCTACATTAACCGTGATACAAAAAGATCACCTACCCTTCTTTAGTATAAAAGCCCTAAAACACTGAACACATACATCTAAATGAAATACAGAACTGTTTTGTCTCACCCAAATGTCTGGTGTGCAATGGAACAGGTCCTTCTCCAATTATGTTGAAATGAACATGCACACGAAGTGTGGCACATTCCTGCATATCAGCCATGAAGAATAAACGCATCGTTCCTGCTTGATTCCGCGTATGCACAGTGTATGCCTGAATTAGCATACATCTCGAAGAAATGGTGGTGAATGCCGACGTTGCTTCTCTACGGAGAAAAGTTGCTCACTTGCTTGCCCGCTTTGACAAGCAAGAGCATGAAGCATGACCCTGTTGACTTCGATGCGTGCTGACGTCACTGTTGGTGAACTGCTTGGCTCGATGAAGAGGAGCTTGCCGACTAATGTTAGTAGAATTGAAAATTGCTAAGCCTATCGGCTCATTACAGATGAACATGTAGGAAAGTATGTAAGATACTAATACTGAGCGCCTCGGCTCAATGAAGACCAAACCATAGTGTGTAAGGCTCATACAATACGCTTGGTCGAAGCTGCCTATACTTTGGCTGACGAAGACAACTGATGGCAGCGCCTAACGGGGGCTCGACTACTCGACGAAGACTGAAGGCAGCGCTGAAGTAACTACGAAGACTGAAGGCAGCGCGCTTGGCGCTGAAGTGAACCTCGAAGACTGAAGGCAGCGCTGAAGTAACCACGAAGACTGAAGGCAGCGCGCTTAGCGCTGAAGTGAACCTAACGACTGGTCGGGCAGCCGGTCTTTATACTGAGTGCGGGGCGTAGCGGAGCGAGAGGGGTTGCGCTTACCAACCTGACGGCTGTACACCTCTCTAAGGGAAGGCCAGTCGATATCTCGAAGTGACGACCTTCCATGACGTCACAAACTTCCCGCAAGAAAATCGCCTGGGCATGATCTCATATAAAACTTTGCATTCAAACATTGAGTCTCAAAGCACTTGCTATCCTAGCTTCGTTTATCAACAGTCTCATGCGAATGGGTTATTTCCCAAGAATCTGGAAACACGCCATTGTTATTGTTATTCACAAACCTGGAAAATGCCCTTCCAATCCCACAAATTATCGTCCA
>JAUKNM010000047.1:491082-571082 GCA_030765045.1 Tenodera sinensis
AGGGATGGATTGGTGGATGGACGCACGGAGGTGTGGATGGATGGACGGAAGGACAGTGGGATGGATGGATGGACGGAAGGACGGAGGGATGAATGCATGGACGGAAGCACGGATGGATGGATGGACGGAAGGACGGTGGGATGGATGGACGGACGGACGGACGGACGGACGGACGGACGGATGGACGGACGGACGGATGGACGGACGGATGGATGGACGGACGGACGGACGGATGGCTGGATGGACGGATGGATGGAGGGATGGATAAATGGATGGATGGATAGATGGAGGGATGGAGGGAAGGAGGGAGGGAGGGATGGAGGGATGGCTGTATGGATGGAGGGAGGGAGGAATGGAGGGATGGGTGGATGGATGGAGGTATGGAGGAATGGAGTGATGGACGGAGCGAGGGAGGGGTGGAGGGACGGATGGATGGAGGGATGGATGGATGGATCGATCGATCGATGGATGGATGCATGGATGGATGAATGGAGGGATCGATGGATGGATGAATGGATCGATGGATGGACGGATGCGCGGAGGGACGGATGGACGGACGGACGGACGGATGGACGGACGGACGGATGGACGGACGGATGAATGGAAGGACAGACGGATGGATGGATGGACGGATGGATGGAGGGATGGGTGAATTGATGGATGGATGGATGGATGGAGGGATGGAGGGACGGACGGTGGGAGGGAGGGAGGTATGGATGGATGGATGCAGGGAGGATTGGAGGGAAGGACGGACGGATGGAGGGATGGAGGGATTGAGCGATGGAGGGAGGGAGGGATGGATGGATGGTTGGAGGGATAGAGGGAGGGATGGAGGGATGGAGGAATGGAGGGATGGATGGATGCATGGATGGATGTGGGGATGGATGGAGGGATGGAGGCAGGGATGGAGGGATGGATGGATGGATGGATGGACGGAGGGAGGGAGGGACGGACGGACGGATGGGTGGATGGGTGGATGGGTGGATGGATGGATGGAGGGATGGAGGGATGTAGGGATTGAGGGATAGAGGGAGGGAGGGATGGATGGATGGGAATTGGAGGGAGGGAGGGAGGGAGGGATGGATTGATGGACGGATGGAGGGATGGAGGGATGGATGGATGGATGGATGGAGGGATGGCTGGATGGAGGGGTGGACGGATGGATGGAGGGATGGAGGGATGGATGGATGGATGGGTGGATGGATGGATGGATGAAGGGAGGGATGGAGGGATGGAAGGTTGGATGGAGGGATGGAGGGAGCGAGGGAGGGATGGAGGGAAGGAGGGATTGAGGGATGGATGGATGGATCGATGGATGGATGGATGGATGGATGGAGGGATGGAGGGATGGATGGAGGGATGGAGGGACGGAGGGATGGATGGATGGATCGATTGAAGGATGGATGCAGGGATGGGTGGATGGATGGATCGATGGATGGATGAATGGATGGATGGATGCACGGAGGGATGGAGGGATGGAGGGAGGAATGGATGCATGGATGGAGGGATGGAGGGAAGGACGGAGTGAGTAATGGAGAGATGGAGGGATTGGGGGACGGAGGGATGGATGGATGGGTGGATGGATGCATGGTTGGATGCATGGATGGATGGATGGATGGATGGACGGATGGACAGACGGACGGACGGACGGACGGACGCGTGGACGGACGGATGGATGGACGGACGGATGGACCGATGGAGGGACGGACGGACGGATGGATGGATGGATGGACGGATGGATGGATGGATGGAGGGATGGAGGAATTGAGGGAGGGAGCGATGGATGGATGGATGGAAGGAGGGATGGAGGGATGGATGGATGTAGGGAGGGACGGAGGGAGGGAGGGATAGAGGGATGGATGGATGGATGGATGGAGGGATGCAGGGATGGAGGGAGGGAGGGATGGATGGATGGATGGATTGATGGATGGAGGGAGGGAGGGAGGGCTGAATGGATGGATGGATGGCTGGGTAGACGGACGGATGGAGGGAGGTAGGGACGGACGAACGGACGGATGGGTGGATGGATGGATGAATGGATGGAGGGATAAAGGGATGGAGGGATGGAGGCAGGGAAGGAGGGAGGGATGGATGGGTGGATGGAGGGAGGGAGGGAGGGAGGGAGGGATGGAGGGATGGATGGATGAATGGAGGGATGAATCGATGGAGGGATGGATGGATGGAGGGATGGAGGGACGGAGGGAGGGATGGATTGATGGATGGATGGAGGGATGGATGGATGGATCAATGGATGCATGGATGGATGGATGGATCGATGGATCGATGGATGGATTAATGGATGGATGGATGGTTAGATGGATGGATGGGTGGATGGACGGATGGACGGATGGACGGACCGACGGCCGGACGGATGGACGGACGGATGGATGGACGGATCAATGGATCGATGTATGGACGGACGGACGGACGGACGGATGGATGGATGGATGGATGGGTGGATGATTTGATGGATGGATGGATGGATGAATGGATGGATGGGTGGTTGGATGGATGGACCGATGGGCGGACTGACGGACGGACGGATGGACGGACGGATGGTTGGACGGATGGATGGATCGAAGGATGGATGGACGGACGGACTTACGGACGGACGGTCGGATGGATGGATGGATTGATGGATGGATGGATGTGTGGATTGATGGATGGATGGATGGCTGGACGCTCGGAGGGATGTATGGACGTAAGGTCGGTGGGATGGATAGATGGACTGACGGAGGGATGGGTGGACGGAAGAATGGAGGGATGGATGAACGGAGGGATGGAGGGATGGATGGATGGACGGACGCACGGAGGGATGGATGGGTGGACGGACGCACAGCGGTGTGAATGGATGGACGGAAGGACGGAGGGATGATTGCATGGACGGTAGCACGGATGGATGGATGGACGGAAGGACGGTGGGATGGATGGACCGAAGGGCGGAGAGATGGATGGACGGAAGGACGGATTGTTGCATGGACGGACGCACGCAGGGATGGATGGACGCACGGGCGGTGGAATGGGTGGATGGCAAGAAGGAGGGATAGATGGACGGAAGGACGGAGGGCTGGATGGATGGTGGGACGGAGGGTTGGATGTACGAACGGACGGAGGAATGCGTGGACGGAAGGACTGAGGGATGGATGGGCCGAAGGACGGAGGGATTAATGGATGGACGGAAGGACGGAGGGTTGGACTCATGGACGGACGCACGGATGGACGGACGGATGGATGGACGGACGGATGGATCGATGGAAGGAGGGATGGACGGACGGATGGATGGACGGACGGACGGACTTACGGACGCACGGACGGACGGATGGACGGATGGATAGATGGACGGATGGATGGAGGAATGGATGGATGCATGGGGGGATGGATCAATGAATGCATGGATGGATGGATGGATGGTGGGGTGGATGGAGGGATGCAGGGATGGAGGGAGGGAGGGAGGGATGGATGGAAGGATGGATTGATGGATGGAGGGAGGGAGGGCTGGCGGATGGATGGATGGATAGATGGACGGATGGAGGGACGGACGAACGGACGGATGGTTGGATGAGTGGATGGATGGATGAATGGATGGAGGGATAAAGGGATGGAGGGATGGAGGCAGGGAAGGAGCGAGGGAGGGATGGATGGAGGGAGCGATGGATGGAGGGATGGAGGTAGGGAGGGATGGAGGGATGGATGGATGGATGGATAGATGGAGGGATGGAGGGAGGGATGGATTGATGGATGGAGGGATGGATGAATGGATGGATCGATGGATGCATGGATGGATGGATGGATCGATGGATCGATGGATGAATTAATGGATGGATGGATGGATGGATGGATGGATGGTTGGATGGATGGACGGATGGTCGGATGGACGGACTGACGGACGGATGGATGGACGGATGGATGCATCGATGGATGGATGTACGGACAGACTTACGGACAGACGGAAGCACGGATGGATGGATGGACGGAAGGACAGTGGGATGGATGGACGGACGGACGGACGGACGGACGGATGGACGGACGGACGGATGCACGGACGGATGGATGGACGGACGGACGGATGGATGGATGGACGGATGGATGGAGGGATGGATAAATGGATGAATGGATAGATGGAGGGATGGAGGGACGGACGGTGGGAGGGAGGGAGGTATGGATGGATGGATCGATGGATGGATGAATGGATGGTTGGATGGATGGATGGACGGATGGACGTATGGACGGAGGGACGGATGGACGGACGGACGGAGGGACGGCCGGACGGATGGACGGACGGATGGATGGACGGACGGACGGAATGATGGATGGATGGATGGAGGGATGGAGGGACGGACGGTGGTAGGGAGGGAGGTATGGATGGAGGGATGGAGGGAGGGAGGGATGGACGGCGGATGGGTGGATGGGTGGATGGATGGAGGGATGGAGCGATGGAGGGATTGAGGGATGGAGGGAGGGATGGATGGATGGTTGGAGGGATAGAGGGAGAGATGGAGGGATGGAGGGATGGAGGGATGGATGAATGGATGGATGTGGGGATGGTTGGAGGGATGGAGGGATGGATGGATGGATGGATGGATGGAGGGAGGGAGGGAGGGAGGGAGGGACGGACGGACGGATGGGTGGATGGGTGGATGGATGGATGTAGGAATGGAGGGATGGAGGGTTGGAGGGATTGAGGGATGGAGGGAGGGAGGGATGGATGAATGGAGGGATGGAGGGAGGGATGGATGGAGGGATGGAGGGATGGATGTATGCATGGATGGATGGGGGGATGGATGGATGGATGGAGGGATGGAGGGAGGGATGGAGGGATGGAGGAATGGAGGGATGGAGGGATGGAGGGATGGATGGATGGATGGAAGGGTGGAGGGATGGCTGGATGGAGGGATGGATGGATGGATCGATGGATGGATGGAGGGATGGAGGGATGGATGGTTGGGGGGATGTATGGATGGATGGATGGAGGGATGGAGCGAGGGATGGGGTGATGGAAGGTTGGATGGAGGGATGGAGGGAGCGAGGGAGGGATGGAGGGAAGGAGGGATGGAGGGATGGATGGATCGATGGATGGATGGATGGATGGATGGAGGGATGGAGGGATTGATGGAGGGATGGAGGGATGGAGGGATGGTGGGACGGAGGGATGGATGGATGGATGGATGGATGGATGGATGGATGGAAAGATGGATGGCTGGTCCGAGGGAGGGAGGGAGGGATTGACTGACGGACGGATGGGTGGATGGGTGGATGGATGGATGGATGGAGGGAGAGATGGAGGGAGGGAGGCATGGATGCATGGATGGATGGATGGAGGGATGGAGGGATCGACGGAGGGATGGAGGGACGAAGAGATGGAGGAATGGAGGGATGGAGGGATGGAGGGATTGATAGATGGATCGATCGATGGATGCATGCATGGATGGATGGATGGATGGACGGATGGACGGATGGACGGACGGATTGACGGAAGGATGGACAGACGGATGGACGGACGGATGGAAGGACGGACGGATGGATCGATAGATGGACGGACGGACGGACGGATGGATGGATGGACGGATGGATGGACGGATGGATGGATGGATGGATGGTGGGATGGAGGGATGGAGGGAAGGAGGGAGGGAGGGAGGGAGGGATGGATGGAGGGATGGAGGGAGGGATGGAGGGATGGAGGGATGGATGGATGCATGGATGGATGTGGGGATGGATGGAGGAATGGAAGGAGGGATGGAGGGATGGATGGATGGAGGGATGGAGGTAGGGATGGAGGGATGGAGGGATGGATGGATGCATGGATGGATGTGGGGATGGATGGAGAGATGGAGGGTGGGATGGAGGGATGAATGGATAGATGGACGGATGGAGGGAGGGAGGGACGGACCAACGGACGGATGGTTTGATGGGTGGATGAATGGATGAATGGATGGAGGGATAAAGGGATGGAGGGATGGAGGCAGGGAAGGAGGGAGGGATGGATGGATGGAGGGATGGAGGGAGGGAGGGATGGAGGGATGGATAGATGGATTGAGGGATGGAGGGATGGAGGGAGGGATGGATGGATGGATTGATGGATGGAGGGATGGATGAATGGATCGATGGATGCATGGATGGATGGATGGATCGATGGATCGATGGATGAATTAATGGATGGATGGATGGTTGGATGGATGGACGGATGGACGGACTGACGCACGGATGGATGGACGGATGGATGCATCGATGGATGGATGTACGGACGGACTTACGGACGGACGGACGGACGGATGGATGGATGGATTGATGGATGGATGGATGTGTGGACTGATGGAAGGATGGCTGGACGCTCGGAGGGATGTATGGACGTAAGGTCGGAGGGATGGATAGATGGACTGACGGAGGGATGGGTGGACGGAAGAATTGAGGGATGGATGAACGGAGGGATGGAGGGATGGATGGATGGACGGACGCACGGAGGGATGGATGGGTGGACGGACGCACGGAGTTGTGGATGGATGGGCGGAAGGACGGAGGGATGGATGGATGGATGGATGGACGGAAGGACGAAGGGATGAATGCATGGACGGAAGCACGGATGGATGGATGGACGGAAGGACGGTGGGGTGGATGGACGGACGGACGGACGGACGGATGGACGGACGGACGGATGGACGGACGGATGGATGGACGGCCGGACGGATGGATGGATGGACGGATGGATGGAGGGATGGATAAATGGATGGATGGATAGATGGAGGGATGGAGGGACGGACGGCGGGAGGGAGGGAGGTATGGATAGATGGAGGGAGGGAGGAAGGGATGGAGGGATGGATGGATGGATGGATGCATGGATGGATGGGGGGATGGATGGATGAATGGAGGGATGGAGGGAGGGATGGAGTGATGGAGGGATGGAGGGATGGTGGGATGGAGGGATGGATGGGTAGATGGAGGGATGGAGGGACGGACGAACGGACGGATGGGTGGATGGGTGGACGGATGAATGAATGGATGGATGGAGGGATAAAGGAATGGAGGGATGGACGCAGGGAAGGAGGGAGGGATGGATGGATGGAGGGAGGGATGGATGGAGGGATGGAGGGATGGATGAATGGATGAATGGAGGGATGGATCGATGGAGGGATGGATGGATGGATGGATGGAGAGATGGAGGCATGGAGGGAGGGATGGATTGATGGATGGATGGATGGATGGAGGGATGGATGGATGGATGGATCGATGGATACATGGCTGGATGGATGGATCGATGGATCGATGGATGGATTAATTGATGGATGGATGGTTGGATGGATGGATGGGTGGATGGACGGATGGACGGATGGACGGAATGACGGACGGACGGACGGACGGATGGACGGACGGATGGATGGACGGATGGATGGATCGATGTATGGACGGACGGATGGACGGACGGATGGATGGACGGATGGATGGATCGATGGATGGATGGACGGACGGACTTACGGACGGATGGACGGATGGTAGGATGGATTCATGGAAGGATGGATGTGTGGATTGATGGATGGATGGATGGATGGCTGGACGCTCGGAGGGATGTATGGACGTAATGTCGTAGGGATGGATAGATGGACTGACGGAGGGATGGGTGGAAGGAAGAATGGAGGGATGGATGAACGGAGGGATGGAGGGATGGATGGATGGACGGACGCACGGAGGGATGGATGGGTGGTCGGACGCACGGAGGTGTGGATGTATGGACGAAAGGACGGAGGGATGAATGCATGGATCGACGTACGAATGGATGGATGGACGGAAGGATGGTGGGATGGATGGACTGAAGGGCGGAGAGATGGATGGATGGAAGTACGGATTGATGCATGGACGGACGCACGCAGGGATGGATGGACGCACGGGCGGTGGAATGGGTGGATGGAAAGAAGGAGGGATTGATGGACGGAAGGACGGAGGGCTGGATGGATGGATGGATGGAAGGATGGATGGGGGGATGGATCAATGAATTTATGGATGGATGGATGGATGGTGGGATCGATGGATGGAGGGATGTAGGGATTGTGGGATGGAGGGATTGATGGATGGAGGGATGGATGGATGGATGGATGGAGGGAGGGATGGATGGATAGAAGGAGGGAGGGAGGTAGTGAGGGAGGGTGGTACCGACGGACTGACGGACGGACGGACGGACGGATGGGTGGATGGGTGGATGGGTGGATGGATGGATGGATGGACGGATGGAGGGAGGGATGGAGGGATGGAGAGTTGGAGAGAAGGAGGGATGGAGGGATGGAGGGAGGGATGGAGGGAGGGATGAAGTGATGGATGGATGGAGGGGTGGAGGAATGGATGAATGGGGGTATGGATGGATAGATGGACGGATGGAGGGATGGAGGGAAGGAGGGATGGAGGGGTGCTGGGATGGAGGGAGGGATGGAGGGAGGGAGGGATGGAGGTTAGGGTGGAGGGATGGATGGATGGATGTATGGATGGATGGATGGATGCATGGATGTATGGATGGATGGATGGATGAGTGGTTGGATGGATGGAGGGAGGGAAGGAGGGATGGTTGGATGGATCAATGGAGTGATGGAGGGAGGGAGGTAGGGAGTAAGGTAAGGAGGGACGGAGGGACGGACGGACTGACGGAGGGACGGGTGGATGGATAGATGGATGGATGGAGGGAGGGAGGGGTGAAGGGATGGAGCGAGGAAGGGAGGGATGGATGGATGGATGGATGGGTGGATGGATGGATGGAGGGATGGAGGGAGGGAGAGACGGACGGGCGGATGGGTCGATGGGTGGATGGATGGATGGATGAATGGACGGAGGGATTGAGGGATGGAGGGATGGAGGGAGGTAGGGAGCGAAGGAGGGATGGGTGGATGGATGGATGGAGGGATGGAGGGATGGAGGGATGGAGGAAGGGAGGGATGGAGGGATGGAGATATTGATGGATGGATGGATGGGTGGATGCATGGATGGATGGATGAATGGATGGATGGATGGGAAGATGGATGGATGGAGGGAGGGAGGGAGGGCAGGAGGGACGGACGGGTGGGTGGATGCGTGGATAGCTGGATGGATGGATGGATGAATGGACGGAGGGATTGAGGGATGGAGGGATGAAGGGAGGTGTGGAGCGAAGGCGGGAAGGGTGGATGGATGGAGGGATGGAGGAAGGGAGGGAAATGGGCATGGATGGATGGATTGATGGATGGATCGATCGATTTATGGATGGATACATGGATGGATGGATTGATGGATCGAAGGATGGATGAATGGATGGAAAGACGGATGGAGGGATAAAGCGATGGAAGGTTGGAGGGAGGCAGGGAGGGATGGATGGATGGAGGAATGGTGGGAGGGATGTAGGGATGGATGGATGGAGGGAGGGAGGGATGGAGGGATGGATGGATGGATGGATGGATGGATGCATGGAGAGAGGGAGGGACGGGCGAACGGACGAATGGGTGGATGGATGGAGCGATGGAGGGATGGAGGGATTGAGGGATGGAGGGTGTGAGGGATGGATGGATGGATGAATGGAGGGATGGAGGGAGGGATGGAGGGATGGAGGGTTGGATGGATGGATTAAGGCATGGCTGGATGGATGGATGGATGGAGGGATAAATGGATGGATGGGGGATAGATGGACGCCCAGAGGGATGGATGGACACGGAGGGATGGATGTATGGACGTAAGGTCGGAGGGATGGATAGATGGACGGACGGAGGGATGGGGGGACGGAAGAATGGAGGGATGGATGAACGGAGGGATGGAGGGATGGAAGGATGGACGGACGCACGGAGGGATGGATGGGTGGACGGACGCACGGAATTGTGAATTGATGGACGGAAGGACGGAGGGATGAATGCATGGACGGACGCACGGATGAATGGATGGACGGAAGGACGGAGGGATGGATAGGCGGGAGGGCGGAGGAATGGATGGATGGACGGAAGGACGGATTGTTGCATTGACGGACGCACGGAGGGATGGATGGTCGCACGGGCGGTGGAATGGGTGGATGGAAAGAAGGAGGGATTGATGCATGGAAGGACGGAGGGCTGGATGGATGGACGGACGGAGGGTTGGATGGACGAACGAACGGAGGAAAGGGTGGACGGAAGGACTGAGGGATGGATGGACGGAAGTAGGGAGGGATGCTTGGATGGACGGACGAACGGAGGGTTGGATTCATGGACGGACGCACCGATGGAAGGACGGATGGATGGACGGACGGATGGATCGATGGATGGACGGACGGACGGACGGACTTACGGACGTACGGACGGACGGATGGAGGGATGGACGGATGGATGGAGGGATTGATGGATGGACGGATGGAGGGATGGATGAATGGATGCATGGATGGATGGACGGATGGAGGGATGGAGGGAAGGAGGGATGGAGGGGTGCCGAGATGGAGGGAGGGTAGGAGGGAGGGAGGGATGGAGGGATGGATGGATGGATGAAGGGATGGATGGATGGATGCATGGATGGATGGATGGATAGATGGATGGATGAATGGATGTTTGAATGGAGGGAGGGAGGGAGGGAAGGAGGGATGAATGGATGGATGGATGGAGTGATGGATGGATGGATGGATGGATGGATGGATGGATGGAGGGATGGGGGGATGGAGGGAGGGAGGGACGGACGGACGGACGGATCGGTGGATTGGTGGATGGCTGGATGGATGGATGAATGGATGGATGGATGGGAAGATGGATGGATGGATGGATGGAGGGAGGGACGCACGGTCGCACGGATGTGTTGATGGGTAGATGGGTGGATGGATGGAGGGATGCAGGGATGGAAGAATGGAGGGATGGAGGGAGGGAGGGATGGAGGGAGAAATGGATGGAGGGATGGATGGATGGATGAATAGATGGAAGGAGGGATTGATGGATGGTTGGATGGACGGAGGGAGGCAGGGAGGGAGGGACGGACGGAGTGACGGACGGACGAATGGTTGGATGGGTGAATGGGTGGATGAATGGATGGATGGATGGAGGGATGGAGGGATGGAGCGAGGGGGGGAGGGAGGGAGGGATGGATGGATGGGGGGATGGAGGGAGGGATGGATGGATGGATGGATGGATAGATGGATGGAGGGATGGATGGATGGGTGGATGGATGGGTGGATCGATGAATGGGTGAATGGATGGATGGAAAGATGGATGGATGGATGGCGGGAGGGAGGGATGGACGGACGGACGGATGGGTGGATGGGTGGATGGATATAGGGATGGAGGGATGGAGGGATGGAGGGATTGAGGGATGGAGGGAGTGAGATATGGATGGATGGATGAATGGAGGGTTGGAGGGAGGGATGGAGGAATGGAGGGATGGATGGATTAATGCATGGATGGATGGATGGATGGAGGGATGAATGGATTGAGGGATGGAGGGAGGGATGGCGGGATGGATGGATGGAGGGATGGAGGGATGGATGGATGGATGGGTGGATGGATGGATGGATGGATGGATGGATGGATGAATGGATGGATGGGGGATGGATGGACGGATTGATGGATGGATAGATGGACGCTCGGAGGGATGGATGGACGCACGGAGGGGTGGATGTATGGACGTAAGGTCGGATGGATGAATAGATGGACGGACGGAGGGATGGGTGGACGGAAGAATGGAGGGATGGATGAACGGAGGGATGGAGGGTTGGAAGGATGGATGGACGCACGGAGCGATGGATGGGTGGATGGGAGGCACGGAAGTGTGGATTGATGGACGGAAGGACGGAGGGATGAATGCATGGACGGACGCACGGATGGATGGATGGACGGAAGGACGGATTTAGGCATGGACGGACGCACGGAGGGATGGATGGACGCACGGGCGGTGGAATGGGTGGGTGGAAAGAAGGAGGGATTGATGGATGGAAGGACGGAGGGCTGCATGGATGGACGAACGAACGGAGGAAAGGGTGGACGGAAGGACTGAGGGATGGATGGACGGAAGTAGGGAGGGATGCATGGATGGACGGACGAACGGAGGGTTGGATTCATGGACGGACGCACCGATGGACGGACGGATGGATGGACGGACGGATGGATCGATGGATGGACGGACTGACGGACTTACGGACGTACGGAAGGACGGATGGAGGGATGGACGGATGGATGGAGGGATTGATGGATGGACGGATGGAGGGATGGATGAATGGATGCATGGATGGATGGACGGATGGAGGGATGGAGGGAAGGAGGGATGGAGGGGTGCCGGGATGGAGGGAGGGAAGGAGGGAGGGATGGAGGGATGGATGGATGGATGAAGGGATGGATGGATGGATGGATGGATGGATGGATGGATGGATGGATGGATGGATGGATGGATAGATGGATGGAAGAATGGATGTTTGAATGGAGGGAGCAATGAGGGAAGGAGAGATGAATGGATGGATGGATGGAGTGATGGAGGAAGGGAGTTTGGGACTGAGGTAGGGAGGGAGGGAGGGACGGACGGACTGACGGACTGACAGCCTGACGGACGGACGGGCGGATGGATGGATGGATGAAGGGAGGGATGGAAGGAGGGATGGATGGATGGTTGGATGGATGGATGGATGGATGGAGGGATGGAGGGATGGAGGGAGGGAGGGACGGACGGACGGACGGATGGGTGGATTGGTGGATGGCTGGATGGATGGATGAATGGATGGATGGATGGGAAGATGGATGGATGGATTTAGGGAGGGACGCACGGACGGACGGATGTGTTGATGGGTAGATGGGTGGATGGATGGAGGGATGCAGGGATGGAAGAATGTAGGGATGGAGGGAGGGAGGGAGGGAGAAATGGATGGAGGGATGGATGGATGGATGGATGAATAGATGGAAGGAGGGATGGATGGATGGTTGGATGGACGGAGGGAGGGAGGCAGGGAGGGAGGGAGGGACGGACGGAGTGACGGACGGAGGAATGGGTGGATGGGTGAATGGGTGGATGAATGGATGGATGGATGGAGGGAAGCAGGGATGGAGCGAGGGGGGGAGGGAGGGATGGATGGATGGTGGGATGGAGGGAGGGATGGATGGATGGATGGATGGATAGATGGATGGAGGGATGGATGGATGGATGGGTGGATGGATGGGTGGATCGATGAATGGATGAATGGATGGATGGAAAGATGGATGGATGGCGGGAGGGAGGAAGGACGGACGGATGGGTGGATGGGTGGATGGATATAGGGATGGAGGGATGGAGGGATTGAGGGATGGAGGGAGTGAGGGATGGATGGATGGAAAAATGGAGGGATGGAGGGAGGGATGGAGGAATGGAGGGATGGATGGATTAATGCATGGATGGATGGATGGATGGATGGAGGGATGAATGAATGGAGGGATGGAGGGAGGGATGGCGGGATGGATGGAATGGTGGGATGGAGGGATGGATGGATGGATGGATGGATGGATGGATGGATGGATGGGGGATGGATGGACGGATTGATGGATGGATGGATGGACGCTCGGAGGGATGGATGGACGCTCGGAGGGATTGATGGACGCACGGATGGGTGGATGTATGGACGTAAGGTCGGATGGATGGATAGATGGACGGACGGAGGGATGGGTGGACGGAAGAATGGAGGGATGGATGAACGGAGGGATCTAGGGATGGAAGGATGGACGGACGCACGGAGCGATGGATGGGTGGACGGAGGCATGGAAGTGTGGATTGATGGACGGGAGGACGGAGGGATGAATGCATGGACGGACGCACGGATGGATGGATGGACGGAAGGACGGACGGATGGATAGACGGGAGGGTGGAGGAATGGATGGATGGACGGAAGGACGGATTTATGCATGGATGGACGCACGGAGGGATGGATGGACGCACGGGCGGTGGAATGGGTGGATGGAAAGAAGGAGGGATTGATGGACGGAAGGACGGGGGGCTGGATGTATGGACGGACGGAGGGTTGTATGGACGAACGGACGGAGGAAAGGGTGGACGGAAGGACTGAGAGATGGATGGACGGAAGGACGGAGGGATGGATGGATGGACGGAAGAACGGAGGGTTGGATTCATGGACGGACGCACGGATGGGCGGACGGTTGAATGGACGGAGGGATGGATCGATGGATGGACGGCCCGACGGACGGCCTTACGGACGTACGAACGGACGGATGGAGGGATGGACGGATGGATGGAGGCATGGATGGATGGACGGATGGAGGGATGGATGAATTGATGTTAGATGGATGGACGGATGGAGGGATGGAGGGATGGAGGGATGGAGGGAAGGAGGGATGGAGGGGCGGAGGGATGGAGGGAGGGATGGAGGGAGGGATGGAGGGATGTGGGGATGGATGAATGGATGTATGGATGGATGGACGGATGGAGGGATGGAGGAATGGAGGGAAGGAGGGATGGAGGGATGCCGGGATGGAGGGAGGGATGAAGGGAGGGAGGGATGGAGGGATGGATGGATGAACTGATGTTTGGATGGAGGGAGGGAAGGAGGGATGGATGATGGAGTGATGGAGGGAAGGAGGTAGGGAGTGAGCTAGGGAGGGAGGGACGGACTGACGGATTGATGGACGGACGGGTGGATGAATGGATGGATGGATGGATAGATGGAGGGAGGGAGGGATGGAGGGATGGAGCGAGGAAGGGAGGGAGGGATGGATGGGTGGATGGAGGGATGGAGGGATGGATGGATAGATGGATGGATGAATGGATGTTTGGATGGAGGGAGGGAGGGAAGGAGGGATGGATGAATGGATGGAGTGATGGAGGGACGGAGGGTTGGATGGACGAACGGATGGAGGAAAGGGTGGACGGAAGGACTGAGGGATGGATGGATGGAAGGACGGAGGTATGGATGGATGGACGGAAGAACGGAGGGTTGCATTCATGGACGGACGCACGGATGGGCGGACGGATGAATGGACGGACGGATGGATCGATGGATGGACGGACCGGCGGACGGACTTACGGACGTACGAACGGACGGATGGAGGGATGGACGGATGGATGGAGGCATGGATGGATGGACGGATGGAGGGATGGATGAATGGATGTATGGATGGATGGACGGATGGAGGGATGGAGGGATGGAGGGATGGAGGGAAGGAGGGATGGAGGCGTGGAGGGATGGAGGGAGGGATGGAGGGAGGAGGGATGTGGGGATGGATGAATGGAATTATGGATGGATGGATGGACCGATGGAGTGATGGAGGGGTGCCGGGATGGAGGGAGGGATGAAGGGAGGGATGGAGGGATGGATGGATGGATGGAGGGATGGAGGGAGGGGTGGAAAGATGGATGGATGAATGGATGTTTGGATGGAGGGAGGGAGGGAGGGAAGGAGGGATGGATGGATGGATGGATGGAGTGATGGAGGGAGGGAGGTAGGGAGTGAGCTAGGGAGGGAGGGCGGGACGGACGGACTGACGGACGGACGGGTTAAATGAATGGATGGATGGATAGATGGAGGGAGGGAGGGATGGAGGAATGGAGCGAGGAAGGGAGGGAGGGATGGATGGGTGGATGGAGGGGTGGAGGGATGGATGGATGGATGGATGGACGGATGGATGGATGTGTGGATGGGTGGGTGGGTGAGTGGGTGGCTGGTTGGATGGATGAATGAATGGACGGATGGATGGAAGGATGGATGGATGGATGGATGGATGGATGGATGGAGGGATGGAGGAATGGAGGGAGGGACGGACGGACGAACGGATGGGTAGATGGGTGGATGGCTGGATGGATGGATGAATGGACGGAGGGATTGATGGATGGAGGGAAGGAGGGATGGAGGAAGGGAGGGATGGAGGGATGGATGGATGGGTGGATGCATGGATGGATGGATGAATGAATGGATGAATGGTTGGGAAGATGGATGGATGTATGGAGGGAGGGAGGGAGGGAGGGAGGGAGGGAGCGAGGGAGGGCGGGAGGGACGCACGGACGGATGTGTGGATGGGTGGATGGGTGGATGGGTGGATGGATGGAGGGATGCAGGGATGTAGGGATGGAGGGAGAGATGGAGGGAGGGAGGGATGGAGGGAGAAATGGATGGAGGGATGGATGGATGAATAGACGGAAGGAGGGATGGATGGATGGATGGATGGATGGATGGACGGTGGGAGGGAGGCAGGGAGGGTGGGAGGGACGGACGGACTGACGGAAGGACGAATGGGTGGATGGGTGAATGGGTGGATGAATGGATGGATGGATGGATGGAGGGATGGAGCGAGGGAGGGAGGGATGGATGGAGGGATGGAGGGAGTGAGGGATGGATGGATGGATGGAGGGATGGATGGATGGGTGGATGGATGGATGGATCGACGAATGGATGAATGGATGGATGGAAATATGGATGGATGGATGGATGGATGGATGGAGGGAGGGTTGGTCGGACGGACGGACGGATGGGTGGATGGGTGGATGGGTGGTTGGATGGATGGAGGGATGGATGGAGGGATGGAGGGAGGGATGGATGCATGGATCAATGGATGGAGGGATGGACGGAGGGAGTGAGGGATGAAGAGATGGAGGGATGGAGGGATGGAGGGATGGATGGATGCATGGATGGATCGATCGATGGATGGATGCATGGATGGATGGATGGATGGATGGATGGACCGATGGATGATTGAATGGATGGATGGGTGGATGGATGGATGGATTGACGGATGGACGGACGGACCGACGGATGGACGGACGGATGGATGGACGGACGGATGGATGGATCGATGGATGGACGGACGGACGGACGGACGGATGGATGGACGGATGGATGGATGGATGGATGGAGCGATGGAGGGATGGAGGGATGGAGAGAGGGAGGGATGGATGGATGGAGGGAGGGATGGAGGGATTGAGGGAGGGAGGGAGGGAGGGAGGGATGGAGGGATGGATTGAGGGATGGAGGGATGGATGGATGGGTGGATGGATGGATGGAGGGAGGGAGTGTTGGAGGGATGGACGGAAGGATGGATGGATGGATGGATGGAGGGAGGGACGCACGGACGGATGGGTGGATGGATGGATGGATGGGTGGAGGGATAAAGGGATGGGGAAGGGATGGTTGGATGGAGGGATGGAGCAATGGAGGGAGGGAGGGACGGATCGATCGATGGATGGATGCATGGGTGGATGGATGGATGGATCGATGGATGGATGAATGGATCGATGGATTCATGGATGGATGGATGGATCGATGGATGGATGGATGAATGGATGGATGGATGGATGGATGGTTGGATGGAAGGATGGATGCTTGGATGGATGGACGGATGGACGGACGGACGGATAGACGGACGGATGGACGGACGGATGGATGGACGGATGGGTGTATCGATGGATGGACAGACGGACGGACTTACGAACGGACAGACGGTGATACGGATGGATGGATGGATTTATTGATGGATGGATGGGTGGATGGACGCTCGGAGGGATGGATGGACGCACCGAGGGATGGATGTATGGACGTAAGGTCGGAGGGCTGGATAGATGGACGGACGTAGGGATGGGTGGAATGAAGAATGAAGGGATGGATGAACGGAGGGATGGAGGGATGGATGGACGGACGCACGGAGCGATGGATGGGTTTGACGGACGCACGGAGGTATGGATGGATGGACGGAAGGACGGAGGGATGAATGGATGGATGGACGGAAGGACAGAGGGATGAATGCATGGACGGACGCACGGATGGATGGATGGACGGAAGGACGGAGGGATGGATGGACGGAAGGGCGGAGGGATGGATGGATAGACGGAAGGACGGATTGATGCATGGACGGACGCACGGAGGGATGGATGGACGCACGGGCGGTGGAATGGGTGGATGGAAAGAAGGAGGGATTGATGGACGGAAGGACGGTGGGCTGGATGGATGGGCGGACGGAGGGTTGGATGGATGAACGGACGGAGGAATGGGTCGACGGAAGGACCGAGGGATGGATGGATGGAAGGACGGAGGGATGGATGGATGGACGGAAGGACGGAGGGTTGGTTTCATGGACGGACGCACGGATGGATGGACGGAAGGACGGAGGGATGGATGGACGGAAGGGCGGAGGGATGGGTGGATGGATGGATGGGTGGAAGGACGGATGGGTGCTTGGACGGACGCACGGAGGGATGGATGGACGCACGGACGGAGGGATGGGTGGATGGAAGGACGGAAGGACGGAGGGATGAATGAATGGACGGCCGGAGGGATGGATGGACGCACTGACGGAGGGATGGGTGGATAGATGGACTGATGAAGGGAGGGATGAATGGATGGACGAGGGGAGGGATGGATGGACGCACGGTGGGAGGGATGGGTGGACGGAAGGACTGAGGGATGGATGAACGGAAGGACGGGGGGATGGATGGATGGACGGACGTACGGAGGGATGGATGGGTGGTCGGACGCACGGAGGGATGAATGGTTGGACGGAAGGGCGGAGGGATGGATGGATAGACGGAAGGTCGGAGGGATGGGTCGAAGGGTGTGTTTATATTATATATATATATATATATATACTTATATATAAATGTAGAAGTTAACCGTCAAACTGTGGGCAATGCCGTGTATTTTAACTAGGTAATCTTAAAGTTGCCATTCCTACAGGCCAGGGGTGCTAATGTAGGGGACACTAAGTTTAATCCATACCCCTATTTTGTTTCTCGGTTTACCTACTGTCGCTGTACATTGTGACCACACGCAACACTCGCTGATGGAGGGAGGATTATGTAGATGACACCGCTGGTCGCATATTTTCATCGCTGGAATAGACTGCGTTCGCACCCCTGAATATGGCCGCCTGTATTTTACGACTATACAAATTAAGGGTGTTAGTGCTATCGTTTTTACCCATGTTAGCCGCTATTAAACGGGCTTAGTGAGCGGTATATAGACATACAGGTTATCGCAAATGGTGTTGTTCTGGTGGAGCAGGTCTCACGTTGTGAAACAGGTGTATCTTATTCCGCTGTATTTCTTGCGGCCCAGCAATATCATCTGTAGCGTAGTCGCCCTCGGTAAGATGAGAGCCATGCTCGTGGTTCCTGAGATGTGGTACTGAGTTTTCGTTATGTCTATGCCCCGACGCATGAAGCATTCAAAGTAAATGCGTAACGCATCCCTGTCGCTTAACCACCACATGAGTGATGTTTGGTCAGGTCAGGTCAGGTCCATCATCTCTATGTTTCTATCTACGCGACTTATCTGTTTCCCCGTAAACTGCATGGTCCAAAACTTAAAACGGAATTGCGTATTTAAGTGCAGCATCCTCTAGGATGGAAAGAAAGAAGCGGATGCTATGATAGCTCAAAGCGTTCTCTGGTATTTTAGGACTGGCCAAATTGCGAAAATTCTAAAAAATGACATTTTAAGTTTTCTTGTGTGGTCTTATAAAGTGGAATTTCCTCTTTAAGCTCATATGTATTTTATCATTTATGTGCAATACTTATATTTTAAATCTATCTTTAAAACTGGAAAGTACAGAATCTGTCACATTGTTCACTGACGAAATCATAGAAAAAATCATAACTCCTACTGACTTTTAAATAAGGAGGTAAATTTTAGCTCATCCTTTAGGGGAAGTACCGTTGTTACAAGCTTCTAAATATGGCAGCGTCCATATGATCAAGTACTGTGACTTCTGTCTTCTACTATACACATACATTAAGTAGAGAAAGTATTGTACTCCACCTAAAATTTCGATATCGAGGTTTCACCAGAAAAACAAGTTTTGAGACTCCCGTAATCCAAAATAAGCATGTTTAGAAAAATCTGTGTGTGTGTGTGTGTGTGTGTGTGTGTGTGTGTGTGTGTGAACAGCATAACTAAGAAATCTGATGTATTGCACTCACATGACTTTCTATACTCTTGTACTAACCATTCTTACAAACTCTTATTATTTTATCTTCTTGGTGTTAGTTGAGATAAACATTTGCAGAAATTATTTTATTGCTTATTTTGTTACACGTGCAACGGGATTATCGGAACACAGTAGGCTTTGAGCCATAGTCAAATCTTTTAAAGCTTACAAATTCCGTTCTCTTTGCACGGTTAACATATAAGCAAATGAATAACGATGTTCCATTTCACAGAAGTACAAATTCTCCAAAACTCACACAAATAACAAGCAATATCTTTGAAATGGTTCACAAAAATTTATTTAGACATAAATTGTGTGTTTTAGCAAGATCAACATTTTTTGTACAGTAAGATTTGCTCTGTCTCTTACGGTGTACCAGTTATGTAAAAGTCATCCAGGATAAATAGGACTACATGGGCTATAGCCAGAAAATTCAAGATGTTTATTTCATTTGCCATAAAAATATGTATCTCAAACATATGGCATTTTAATTAAAATCGTTAGATCCATTTTCAAGAAAATCAAAATGTTCGAAACATTTTCCATGTAAAGTGTAGTTTAGGGTGGAGCAATTTTCATCAAAAGCTTCGTGTCCCATCCTTGGAAGACATTAAGCTTAAATACCGACTTTGGTTTTTAACCCACTTTTCGTTTTTGAGGTATGCTGTCCACAGACTGACACACACACACACACACACACACACACACACACACACACACACACACACACACACACACACACACGTGGACGTTTTTTTTTCTAAAAATACCTTTTTTGTTTCAGGGGACCTCAAAACATATGTATCCGGTGAAATTTCGACGTCAAATACTTCAACACTACAATACTTCCTCTACTATACGTAGCAGAGAAAGTAAAAACGAAAAGTGGGTTAAATACCAACCTTGGTGTTTAACATGCTCCAAGATGCGACACAAAGATTTTCAAGAAAATCCCGCCACTCCGGAATACCTTTGCATGAAACATTTTTCGAAGATTTTTATTAAAGTACCAAGTTTAACATATAAATATTCATGACAAACGAAAGGTGTGTTATTAATCTTCTGGAAATGTACTTGGAAGTCCTCTTCATTTTAGATGACTTTTATATAACTGGTAAATCGTAAGAGGTATATTTGGTCTTACTATACAAAAAACGTAGATGTCATTAAAATATACAATGTATGTCAAACACTTTGTAGGTGTGTGTGTGTGTGTGTGTGTGTGTGTGTGTGCGTGCGTGCGTGTGTGTGTGTGTGTGTGTGTGTGTGTGTGTGTTTGTGGAGTGAACCATTTCGGAGATGTTCCTTGTAATTTTTCTGGGTTTTCGAACACTTATACTTTTCTCAAATGAGAAGTCATTGTTTCTTTATCTCTTGGTGATATAAAGAGAACGGAATTTCTAAAGCATTACATAGTGACTAGTTTTAAATGATTTGACTATCGCTTCAGGCCTACTATATTCTCATATTCCCTTTACACCCATAAAAAACTATCAATAAGGTAATGTTTATCCCGACTAACATGAAGTAGGTAGAGGAATAAGCATTTGTTAGAACAGTATGTACAAAAGTGGAGAAAGTCATGGGAGTGCAACACATCAGATATTTTATTTGTAATGCGTGTTATGCATATCTATATACGCGCGTGTTTTTACTTATAATATTTTTTTTCTCTGACATTGACGGGCAGGCATTTCAATCTCCCTTTAACGCACTAACTTCAGTAACAACGATAAATGGACGTGATAATGACGGTGTTCGGAGCTAAATTTTAATGCAGCAGCAGTAGTACTTTTTCGACTCATGCAGTCTGTCATTGTACATCAGACATGTAAAAGAAAGCCACGTGCACTTAGAGCAAGTTTTATCCCTTATGCTTAGCTAGAGCAGAGGTCCACAATATGGGTGTGTTTATATATACACAATACACACATGCTTAATTTACTTAGTAAATTGTGTCTAGCATAGTTGAAGAGGTCCACGAAAGCAGATTTTCTTTCTCTTTATTTAACGGAATTGTCCATATCATACGGTACTGAAAGGATCCGAAGGAAAAGATGCATATGTACTATCTTTCACAAAAGTAAATACCCAACTTCAGCGAGACCTGCCCGAAGGGTCACCTAATGCTCAGGCGCTCTTGTGTAGACGGTATGAGAGTTAAATATGTCATATGCTTCCCTTTGTCGTGTAACGGTGTTTTGCACACACGACTATAGATTTTGGGATTGTAGGTAAGCCCCGAGCCTTAACTCGAGAACAAGGCAGCTCAGCAATTAATAAGGCACAATTCAAAGGTGAGAAGAAGTTTATTAGTAAAACTCGAAGAAATTGGTAAAGTCCTCGTTGAATACTGGCAACAGGTCTGCCAGTGTTACACAGACGACGTTCAGGACATAAGTAACATCAAATAATTTCCAACGGGGTGTCTTATAGCTTTAGAGGCCGCTAACTCCCCCGTTGGGATAATTGCTTACGCAGCACAAAAAATAAAACAAGGTCCACACACTTTCTAGGCTGACTCATATAAGAGCGTTAAGTTATTTATGTTTTCCAGTTAAAAATAATTACAAAGTAAACATGGACGAGGGATGGTATCATATTACTTAGGGATGCTTTACGTTGGCATGTCACAGAAGTTGTATTTCTATACGACACCTCCCCCCTTAAGAAAAAGATTGTTGCTGTCTTATGACAAGCTCAAGCTTTTGAGAACATCCACCCCTTGGAGGCAACATCTTCTTTTGCCTTTAGCCTGGAGGACCTGCGAAATTCTACTGGAGACGGTAGTATAATCTCCTCCTCAGGTGCAGACCCCATTTCAAAATCCTGATCTGACCTTTCAGGCTGTGAAGTTATTACAGGTAACCTTTGATAACCCTGTCCATCAATCAGTATCTGCGATCTAGCATTTGTCCCGCTGTTCACATTGACGTTAACTAAGGCTCTCATATGTTCACCTACTGAGTCAGTACACTTCTTCGGTGGACATTGCTTAAGTAACCAGGTGCTACAATCTCTACAACACTTACAATAACAACTACATATCCAAATCACAAAAATAATACACATACATAATACATAACTCCAGCCAGAATATACAAAATCTGACCAATCCCTTGGTCTATTGGCTTCTTTTGATTCCTGTTCTTTAATTAATTTCTGCACTTCGCATATTTTATAACCGGCCAATTTCAAATCCGTCACTGAAGACATTATGTTATGTAGAGGAAGGGTTAAAGGAATTTTATGAATTTCTTCTTGATCAGGAAGTGTTACACAACAATCGGTGTCCAAAGGAGAGAAGGGAATAATGTCTTCCTTGGTATTGTTTGTCTCAAAATGGGCCAGTGGATACAACACACTTCTTGCTGTTAACCCTTTACATAATTTACCTAAGGACACTAGTCCTCTTCCTAAAAGTCTATGAGATTCACTTTTCTCATTACAAATAGTTGTAAACAGTTCAACTTGCGGTGCCACATATTCATTACTCATATATAATGGTATCCAAAGGGTGTGAGCTAAAGGTAAGTACTTTACATTACAATTTTGAGGTAATTCTTGGGTGTTTGGATGTAGTAATGTGGCTATACAATCCTGACCTGGAACATAAGTCAGAATAGGCATCGCTTCTGAACACACATAGGTTAACTTATTTGGACTATGACACTTTTCCAAGTCCATTATTGATAAGTATCCATATTGTTGTCGTAGATTGTCCATAAAAATATAGTCTTTCGGATAGTCAATGAACTTTGCAGTCAAATTTGATTGCATAATCATTGGAAATGGCAATACTTTATACAACTGATATTGTTTCTCATGCAACAATGGTATTTTTGCAACATAAACCAACATTGATCTCTGAGTATAAATTGTTGGCTGGATCAGGGACAAAAGTTGTGAAGAAGGGAAAGGAGGGAACATCGTTAGATCTGGCATGCTTTCCTTTTTTAAAAGCTCTCTTATCTTTTGCACTGTGATAATTTGAGGCTGTAAAATTCCTTTTTGTGAATTCAAATATACGTTAATGAGAAGATCGAAAGTGTTTTGACACTCTTCAATCCCTCTTTGAATCTGTTGTATTAATTCATTTATTACCATACTTGTCTCCAGTTCATAACGTAAAGCTGCATTTTGTTTTGTTGTTTCTAATGACAACTTCTCTATTACTTCCTTAATTTTATTTTCATTTAATGCTACTTCTTTAACAGTGGAATTCATAGTGATCAGTTTAGATTTTAAAACAAGCATCTGTTCCGAAGCTATTCGAAAAAAATCCCTATGATCTGATTCTAAATGCCTTATGTGATTAGCATAATTTTGAAGTTCATCTTCAGTAGCTGTTCCAAAAAGAAGATTTAATGCACTACCAATGAAATTTAGAGGGCTGCGCTTGCGTCTAACATTTTGATTCAACCCTATCAAATCGCCTAAGACATCTTTTAGCCTGTCTATCACTTTACGTTTTGAATGAAGATACGGAATGGAAGGTTTACAATCGGTATACATATACCATGTTTCATTTTTTACCTTTTCACATGTTTGTATCAGAACTGTAATCTGTTGTTTTGTCTTTCTCCAAAGCTGTTTTACAGGTTCTAAATCTACATATGTTAAGAAACTCCACTCTGCTGGATAGGAATACAATGTTCCTACATGGTCGAAGTAAACGCCTGCCTGATTGCTAATTACTTTTACCTGAGCTTTTATCTCTTGTTCTTCAACCACTGTTCCTAACGCTTCTCCTTGAAACTGTTCCTAACGCTTCTCCCTGAAGCTGTTCCTAACGCTTCTCCTGAAGCTGTTCCCACCACCACAATAAAACGATCACCTTGATCAAATAACAAACCCTCATCTTCCATCGCACCTGCAAAATAAGGTTTGCTCCTGTTAATATGAGTTTCGATTTTCCTTTTTACCTGTTATTCCTACCTTTTTCAACGAAACATTTGGGCCCTTTACCTGGTCACTTCATTAGGTCCGTTCCATAAACGATCTAGTTTCTTTCTTTGCTCATTATATACTAACACCAAATCTCCTTTGGCATATTTCCTTGCCTTTATAGTTTCATTAAATTTTTTACACTGTTTTTCTTTCCGCTCCTGTAAATTAGACCTTGCTTGTTGCCATGCTACTTGGAATTTCTGTTTAATTTCTCTCACTAAATCATCGTAATTATACAATGGCTGAGGCTCTCTTTGCAATATCCCTGGCAGATTTGCCCTTCTACCAAATAACAATTCATAAGGTGTATACCTGGTTGCAGTATGAAGGGTTGTGTTATATGTGAAGCTTGCAAAATTAACCCATTTATCCCAGTCAGTTTGTAACTTGTTTCCAAAACAACGCAAATATTCTACAATAACCTTATGTGATCTTTCCAAACTTCCATTGGTTTCTGGGTGGTAAACACTTGTGTGCAACTTCTTAATCTTAAGTAATTTGCAACAGTCTTGAAATACCTGACTCATAAACTGAGATCCTTGATCTGTTAAAATCTCATCAGGAATCCCATACCTAAGAATAATTTCATTCACAAATTTATCCGCCACAGTGTTTGCACTCTGATCTATCATGGGAATTACTATCAAATATTTAGTCAAATTGTCCTGACATGTTAATAAATATTTATTTCCTGAATCTGAAGTTGACAATGGACCTACAATATCCAAGTACACCTTATTCCAAGGTTGTGATTGTGTGTCTGTTATTTGCAATTCAGCTTTAGTGTTTGGAAGTGTCTGTTTGTTTAGTTGACAAGTCGAACATAGTTTTATGTAATTCTCTACATCCTTAAACATATTAGGCCAAGAAGTGTACAATTTCAACCTTTCATATGTTCTTTGAATACCCTGATGCCCTCCTATAGGACATACGTGCATCTCTTTCAGTAATCTCTGCTTTCTTTCTTTAGAAATTTCTTCCTCTGATTTTAGAACAGCATTAATTTCTGGAAGGGGATATCTACTAAGCGCATCTGCGTTTACATTTTTGCTACCTGATTTATGCACTATTTGAAATTCATATTCTTCCAATAACAGTCTCCATCTAAGAAGTCTCGAACTCGGATCCTTAACATTGAAAATCCATAAAAGAGGTTTATGATCTGTTACCACTGTGAAATTTCTTCCCAGTAAGTATGGACGGAAATGCTTACAAGACCATACTATAGCTAGTAGCTCTTTCTCCACTGTGCTATAGTTTATTTCCGCGTCATTCAATATCCTACTTGCGAAAGCTATAGGCCTATCGCTACCAATTTTCCCTTGACTTAGAATACTCCCAATTGCATAATTACTCGCATCAATTGTCAAAACAAAGGGTTGATTAAAGTCTGGAAATTGCAATACTGGATATTCCAACAATTTACCCTTTAATTCCTGAAAGCTTTGTTCCTGCCTTTCCAACCATTCCCATTCTGGTCCTTTTTTTAACAAATCATTAAGCGGTTTAGCAATTTTGCTAAATGCTGGAATAAATTTTCTATAATAACCTGCCAAGCCTAAGAATGACTTTATATCTTTGGGTGTCTTAGGTTTTGGAAATTTACTTATAGCTTCAACCTTCTTCGGATCAGGATAAACACCCTCTGCAGTTACTACGTGACCTAAATACTGCAATTCGCTTTTAAGAAATTCACATTTATCTGGTTCTAATTGCATTTGATTTTCTCGCAACTTTTGAAAAACTTGTCTTAACCGAGAATTATGATCCTCCAAAGTTTCACCAAAAATAATTACATCATCTAAGTAAACCAAACATCTAATTCCAATTAATTCCATCAATATGGTGTTCATTAACCTTTGAAAAGTAGCGGGGGCTGATTTTAATCCAAAGGGCATTCTGGTAAAATGAAAGTGACTTTGACTGGTGCTGAAGCCAGTTTTTGCTTGGTCCTCTGGTGCTAAGGGTATTTGCCAATAACCACTTGCACAATCTAAAGGCAAAAAGTAACGAGACCTTCCCAATTTATCTAGAATTTCCTGTATGTTGGGTAGAGGATAGCTATCACCTACTGTCACCTCGTTTAATTTCCTAAAGTCAATACAAATCCTCCATTTTCTAGTACCCGAAGCATCCACTTTCTTTGGAACTACCAAAATTGGAAAATTCCAAGGGCTCGAACTCGGGACTATAATGTCCTGGTCTAGCATATCTTGCACTTGCTTATTTACCTCCTGTTGGTGCTGTTCTGGTATGCTGTAATTCTTTAATGTGATATATCTACCAGGTGGTAAAGATGGTGTTGGGATGTGATGTGTTATTGCCTTAGTCTCTGTAAGCCTATCCCCTGGTAACCTAAATATATCGTTATATTCCAAACAAATTTCTTTCAACTCTTCTAACCCCTCTTTTACATGTGCAACCCTTAACTTAGAAAGCAGTAGTTCGTTTCTCCTTTCCTTCCTTATTCTAATTTCTTTCCCTTTTATATCAGACTTTGTCAATTGCGGAGTTACTGCCACTATTCTCTCATCTTCATTTAAATTAAGTATTAAACAGCAAAACTTTCCTCCCTTACAGTTTACAATGCTTTCAGCACAAACTAAATTATCACCTACTTCCTGTTTCTTACAGTACCTTACACCTTGTTCTGATGTATCAAACTCTACTAAAACTTTACTCATCGGTTTTATTTTTATTGCCGCATGCTTTCACGGGACCCTTAATTCACCTTTGTGTGCCTCTAACCAATCCCTTCCTAGTAGCAGGTCTAATTTTTCAGGTAGATGCGAAACTACATAAAATTTATGATTCGGCCCAAACATTACGTTGCTGAAACTTATTTCTGCGCATCCAAAAACCTTGAACCTTTCCCCACTTATTGTTTGAAAACTAACTTCCTCTTTCTTTATTTTCTTTGACCGCAATGCTTCTTGTCTTACCAGAGAGACTGCTGACCCTGTGTCAATCAGTGCTTCTCCATAACCCTTCTTTAAATCATTACTTAATACAAAAACTACGTAAGGATTTTCCTGTACCCCATTAGTAACATTAAACTTATTTGCTAGGTTCTCTTTCACACCTATTTTGCTTGCTAGGTCCTCTTTCATACCTATTTTGCTTGCTAGGTCCTCTTTCATACCTATTTTGTTTGTTAGGTCCCCTTTCATACCTATTTTGTTTGTTAGGTCCTCTTTCATACCTATTTTGTTTGTTAGGTCCTCTTTCATACCTATTTTGTTTGCTAGGTCCTCTTTCATACCTATTTTGTTTGCTAGGTCCTCTTTCATACCTATTTTGTTTGCTAGGTCCTCTTTCATACCTATTTTGTTTGTTAGGTCCTCTTTCATACCTATTTTGTTTGTTAGGTCCTCTTTCATACCTATTTTGTTTGTTAGGTCCTCTTTCATACCTATTTTGTTTGCTAGGTCCTCTTTCATACCTATTTTGTTTGCTAGGTCCTCTTTCATACCTATTTTGTTTGTTAGGTCCTCTTTCATACCTATTTTGTTTGCTAGGTCCTCTTTCATACCTATTTTGTTTGCTAGGTCCTCTTTCATACCTATTTTGTTTGTTAGGTCCTCTTTCATTCCTATTTTGTTTGTCAGGCTCTCTTTCACACCTGGGTTGCAACCTTTACTTTAATTTGGACTTACCACAGGTTTCACAGGTAGCCCTACTGCCTGTTTCCCCTGTGCGAGACATTCCCTCGTCTCATGTCCAACTTTACGGCATGCCATGCAGTAGGCTTTCCCTCTGCATTCTTTATCAACATGTCCGTTTACCGCACCTAAAACACACTATAGGTGCTATCGCGAGAACCCCTGATGGTCCGCGCCTCACGTTCTCAGGCCTGCTCTTCACGCCCATGCGAGCACCCTGGAACTGGTGGGAACTGTTACTTGCCATTGCCCTTCTTTCTCGTAATAACCCTTGAATTTTTCGCAAGACCTTTATGCACTTTCCTCTTCTACTGCTAATTCTATTAATTGTTTCATCGACATTTGATCGCATTTCACCCTAACTATAGTTTTAACTTGCCCATCTGCCAAACCTTGTACAAAACATGCTCTACTTAAATGCACTATTATATCTCTGCCTCCCATTTTCCTATCATAATTCCAATTATTTATTATTTTTGAAGTGGATCGTATTAAATCTTTTCTACTCTTGCTTCTCTACTGAGTTACATTTTCAATGTGTGTCTGCTTGTTAGTAAACAAATTATTAGCATAATAATCTAACGTTCGGTGAACTGCATAGTGCGTTTCTAATTTTTTCTTTAACATTTTCACAGGTAGCCCCCGCAGCGGGCATTTCCTTGAAGTTTAAAGTTACTTTAGCATCTCCAGTAATTCTAGCTAACACAAATTTCAAAATGTAGGATGATCTGCTGGAGACAAAATGCTATAAGCATTTTCCACATTGTCTATAAATTCCTGCAAATCTTTTGGATTTCCGTCAAATTTTGTTTCCAATAATTTAACTGCAGTAGCTACTGACACGAAACTATTCGTTTCTTCCACCTCATCGTCCGGTTCTGTCGGAGGTTCTACTCTACTTCTACTTGCGAAAGACATGGCAAGGGTTACTTAGCCTGATTGTCTACGATTAACACAATGCCAGATTTAACGATGGTGAGGACTTACTTGGAAAGAATGAAGGGAGTCTCGCCGTCCCTCGGGACTGTCCAGGTGTAGTTGTCACCGCGAAGAAGGATAGCTGCAGGCTTGCTGAGTAGATCTGTGTCCCCTCGAGGACCCCAGCTGACAACCAGAGCCCAGGCTTGTTGACGAGCTCGACACCAGAAGGCGGACGGGCTGCGCCGACCTCCGGCTAGAGGAAGCAAAGACGTTCGGAGTTTCGTGGGCGCCGTCCCTCCTGAAGTACTGCAGGTCTTCCACCTCGATGAAAGATCTGCGAAGTTCTAGAAGATGAAGATGAAGGTCTGATTCAGCTCTTCAGAAGACACCCTGAATCAGGAAGAAGTTCAGTCGAAGTCGAAGAAGTGCCGTCTTCTTGATTGCTTCGCCTTGTAATCGCCTTGTAATCCCGCCGCTGCCACCAGATGTCGTGTAACGGTGTTTTGCACACACGACTATAGATTTTGGGATTGTAGGTAAGCCCCGAGCCTTAACTCGAGAACAAGGCAGCTCAGCAATTAATAAGGCACAATTCAAAGGTGAGAAGAAGTTTATTAGTAAAACTCGAAGAAATTAGTAAAGTCCTCGTTGAATACTGGCAACAGGTCTGCCAGTGTTACACAGACGACGTTCAGGACATAAGTAACATCAAATAATTTCCAACGGGGTGTCTTATAGCTTTAGAGGCCGCTAACTCCCCCGTTGGGATAATTGCTTACGCAGCACAAAAAATAAAACAAGGTCCACACACTTTCTAGGCTGACTCATATAAGAGCGTTAAGTTATTTATGTTTTCCAGTTAAAAATAATTACAAAGTAAACATGGACGAGGGATGGTATCGTATTACTTAGGGATGCTTTACGTTGGCATGTCACAGAAGTTGTATTTCTATACGACACCTTGCTGTTCAGACGACAGCCATGGGCTCACCTCGCGGGTTTGAAAAGCAATATCTCAGCAATCCTTCTACATTAACGAACAAATGTTGCACATTTAACTTCACTGCACCTGTAGAAAACATTCTTATTCTGTTTCCATTAAATTGTGGACTATATGTAAAAAAGTATTCTAATGTTGGGTGCTAGGATTACAAACGTGAGCTAAAGCAGCAACCCCTACTTCTGTATGTAGGATAGCTGATTTGGCTAAAGCGTCTTACTGCAAATCCTGGGGCCCAAATGATCCAGTTATCGACGGGCCCTTAAACGCCACACTCCACTCCACTGCAAATCCTCGGTCGAATCATCTTTAACGCGTGGTTCTGTCTTAACGGGAGCATCATTATTTATATAAACTGTGTGACATATAAAATTATACAAAGTAATGGAATCTATTTCTTATAAAGCTGCTTCTTCAGGGTGGCAAATTATGTCTAGGTATGTTTATTTTGCATGGCGTTGTAATTTTTCCCTCCGTCTTACTAGCGCTACCATGAGATTGAAATTTTACCACTGAATACTTTATAAGGTATTAATTACTTATGCTGAAAATAAAACAGGGAATACGCTTACTGTAACTGACAGTCATTCCTCCCAAAATTAACAATATTTTCCTTCAAATATCCATATTCAAAGGCATGTCTCAACAAAACTCGCATACTTACCTCAATCATGCACTACTAGTGTTCACATTAGCTACAATTTATACATAGATTCATTGTGTTGCAGCGTCTCGACCTTTCCTTTAGTTTCTTTTAATTAATAACACACATATTATCATGAAATTCTTAATATCAACTCTAATGACCTAGCTGTCGACGGGTCCTTAAACCCTAATCTTAATATCAATAGCAAAGTTATATTTATTATCTATTGATTATATACAGCAGTGTTCAAGAACGTTTTAGAACGTAAAACATTGGAAAGGTGTATTTTTAACATTTAAAGGTCCTTTTAATGCAAGTGTTCCGATTTTTTTTCCCCTTCTGTGCAAACAAAGTAGATATCACAGCATAACGTTTTCTTTCATTAACGTCTTCTAAACAAGGAGCACAAATAATAGTTTTGATTTCATTTATTCCATTTACTACTGATAATTTTGTTTCATATCTTCAATATTTTTGTTTAAATCCTCATACTCTGAAAGGTTATGTTCATTAAAATTCCTGAAAATTACAGGAAGTGGTCTTAACAGAGGCGCTCTGCTATTTTTGTACACGAGTCTTATAGCTTAGACCAGTCTAAATATTAACACTACAGAAATAACATATGTTATATCGTTGGTGTAATGCACATGGTTCATCGCTCCCATTTACAAAACACAGGGTTGAAACAAATATATAATATTAATTGTTTTGCCTAAATTCTCCTACTGGGTATAATAATTCTAATGATTCGCTGTTTTGATAATTACGTGTACCAAGTAGCAACTCAGATCGGACAAGATGAATGACTCATTATGAGTGCTCCAAATAAATAAATACATACACACACGATTGAAAACCTGAAAAGAAGATTAGATAACCGGTTTCCTGCAAACAAGATTCGATTTTAATCTCCAGATTCTCTGTAAATCCTCCTTCGGATCCGAGGTGGTCTTCAAATTCCGGGCCCCCCAGGGGACCCAGAGCCTGCGGGTGGGGGGAGGAGCTGCCATCGGGGAGTTCAATTTCCTAAGTGTTAAGGACCCTAACTTCTGATGCCCCTCCTCAGGACCACCATTCGTATCATCTCACCTCACCCCTGCTTTCCGTAAAGAGCATAGGCACTAAAGATCTACAAGTCGAAATACAAACCCTGTCTATCTGTCATCTCACGTTTACAAAGCAGGCATCTTCTGCTGCACAAGGTGGAGGGTTTGAACCATAATGCCTATTAGATATTGTATCATATCTTAAGTTTAGAACGTCACTGCTGCCTGTAAATCACCTTGCATTTATTCCTCCGTCACGTTTGAATCTGAATTTCAAGCACGTTATTTTCAATATGTCTATCAAAGGAAACATGTAATAACTATTAGATTGTTTTAATAACTTCATCTGTATTTGTCTGTCGTCAATAAGAGCAATTAAAGGAAGCAAAATTCCACACTGAACACTGCGATATGCATTTTTGTTCATTTAATACTCTTTTCTTTTTTCGTAATTCTCTAAATAAATGCAAACCAATATCTAAAAACAGGAGCAAAATGTTTTAAACCATTTCTAAAGATGCTACGAATTTTCTCGTTGCAATGAAATTTGCTGCTAAGTTAGTAATAATAAAACTTAATATCATATGAACAGAGCCCGAATGCCTGCAATAAGCAATAGCCGAGATGGTTAATGGCTTATCCGCAGAACTCAGAATTGCTAACTTCTCGCGGTTCGATTCTCGCTTCCTACATGCTTATTTTCTGAAATTCGCAATTGATAAACGTCTTTAACTCCTTATAGCTTTTAATCAGGAATGCAAAATAAGGATAAAGGCACACTTGGGGAAACGGCAATATTGTGTATGCTTGCAATTAAACAACCGGCAGCCCTGCTAGGTACAAAGGTTGCTTCACGTTGAAGTAACCATCGGCTGCATTGTATCCGTTTCATTTATCATTAATTACTTTATTCACTGGAATTCAGATCCACAATATACATTATGGGCATTAAAACCGAATTTTGCACTATTAACGCTTTCCTATGATATGTAATACATTAAATTCATTTGCTTTCGATGCGTACTCTGCGTCTTATTCTCACTTAGCGTGGCATTTGTGTCGTCTACTGCATGATTAACCATAAAGGATTGCAATTAAGTTGAACTTACTAAATTTTTTTTAAATAGTTTTTTTTTTTTTTTTTTTTTTTTTTTTTTTTTTTTTTTTTGGTGCCTTGCTTGACGAGACGCTCCAGCACAATGAATATATATTGTAACTTTTGGTGTGGGTGTGAAGTAAAGTAGACAGATGTAGTCGAGATAAAGAAACACTTTTATTTCCGTAAACAATAACTTTGTACACTCGTTGCAACAACAAGAAAGTCTTTTCCCATTCACCAACAGCACGGCTCCGAACTAGTAACACAACAACTGTCCCTTCTCCGTCGGCACGACTACTCAACCTTCACATACGTCTCACTCACTCCGTCGGCACAACTACTCAACCTTCACATACGTCTGACTGACTCTTCTCACACTTTACCGCTATTTATATCTCCCAGGCACTATTCTGGAAGCTTCAAGAACGTTCACCTATTGCGCTGGAGTACAAAGTAGAAGATTCCAGTAGCCTCTATCCTTTTCTCTCTTTCGGCAAGCGCCCCAACAATGCGGCCATTCTCTGTCTCTTTCCTTCGGCTCCTTTGCGGTAGCGCCGACAATAATGCGATGGGTGACAATTGTGGCTGTCGGCAATTAGATGCGGCGGGCGCGGTGACACTGCTCCCTCCTCAGAGCTGGTCGTCCCGACCAGCACTATCACTGCGGCATCTCCCTTGCGCCCCGGCGGACTATCCCATCGAACCTCTTCTCCAGGAGGCACGATCCTAGGTATCGCTGTTGGATAGTGTCCCTTGGTCTGGGTAGGACGATATATGCCATCCTGCTTCGAAATTCTGCAACAGTACCGCCGGTCTTGACGGTCCCTCGTCCAGTTGCCCTTCTTCCTGGTGTGTTGACGGGCCATCCTGCGCACTTGGAAACGGCTCACTGGGTACCATGTCCGCCGACCTCTCTGGCGCACCTTCGCAGCCACCTTGCTTCCGATGGGTCCGGCAACAAGCCCCGCCACATCCGCGCGAGTCGCGTCCACCGCTGCACTCGTGTTCACTCGTGCTCGGCACGGCCTCTCCTGTATCCTGCCGTCCAAGATGATGTCCACCATTCTTTTGTTCACGGCACTATGCGTCAGGTGATTGGATGGCTCCGACGGTCCCCCCATGTCACACGCCAAGTCGGTTCTTGCGTGTTGCTCGTTTGCTTGTGCGCTTCCCTGCTGATCGTCCTCCACGTCATATCCTGGTTGGTTACGTACCCGACACACTCGTCCAGTGGATCCTCGACGACGCCCCTGAACTGTCCCTTTGTCTTCCCCGAGACGTACATTTTCGTTATCTGAAACGGGCGCAACTGTCGCCTCGGCCACTAGGTGCTCCCTCCCCGGGTCCGTGCTATTCCGTCTGCCCCTGGCATCCAGTACTTTGACGCTCTCGTCAACTCTTACTACCAGGGCGCCAAGACGTTCCCCGTCGTCCTCCACGACGTCCACATGCTGGCAGAGGTCTTCCACCTTTTCGCCGAGTTCTTCCACGTCTTCCGTCACGCCAATCAGTTCGCCGAGTTGTTCCACGTCTTCCGTCACGCCAATCAGTTCGCCGAGTTGTTCCACGCCTTCCATCACGCCAATCAGTTCGCCGAGTTGTTTCACGTCTTCCGTCACGCCAATCAGTTCGCCGAGTTGTTCCACGTCTTCCGTCACGCCAATCAGTTCGCCGAGTTGTTCCACGTCTTCCGTCACGCCAATCAGTTCGCCGAGTTGTTTCACGTCTTCCCTCACATCATCTGAAACGGGCGCAACTGTCACCTCGGCCACTAGGTGCTCCCTCCCCGGCTCCGCGCTATTCCGTCTGCCCCTGGCATCCAGTACTTTGACGCTCTCGTCAACTCTTACTACCAGGGCGCCAAGACGTTCCCCGTCGTCCTCCACGACGTCCACGTGCTGGCAGAGGTCTACCACCTTTTCGCCGAGTTCTTCCACGTCTTCCGTCACGCCAGTCAGTTCACCGAGTTGTTCCATCTTCATCTCTTTCAGCTCGGCAGCGAGGTTGTCGTTTGACGTTTCCATTTTGGCAGCGAGGTTATCGTTTGCCGTCTTCATCTCTTTCAGCTCGGCAGCGAGGTTGTCGTATAACGTTTCCATTTTGGCAGCGAGGTTGTCGTTTGCCGTCTTCATTTCTTTCAGCTCGGCGAATAATTCTTTCATCATTGCCATCATCCTGGTTTCCGAATCTCCCTCCATCTTGGTTCTAACGTTGCAACTTCTAACGACGAAGTAACGAAACTAGAAGCAATTCGACGAATCCCACTTCTGACACCAGTGTGACTTTTGGTGTGGGTGTGAAGTAAAGTAGACAGATGTAGTCGAGATAAAGAAACACTTTTATTTCCGTAAACAGTAACTTTGTACACTCGTTGCAACAACAAGAAAGTCTTTTCCCATTCACCAACAGCACGGCTCCGAACTAGTAACACAACAACTGTCCCTTCTCCGTCGGCACGACTACTCAACCTTCACATACGTCTCACTCACTCCGTCGGCACAACTACTCAACCTTCACATACGTCTGACTGACTCTTCTCACACTTTACCGCTATTTATATCTCCCAGGCACTATTCTGGAAGCTTCAAGAACGTTCACTTATTGCGCTGGAGTACAAAGTAGAAGATTCCAGTAGCCTCTATCCTTTTCTCTCTTTCGGCAAGCGCCCCAACAATGCGGCCATTCTCTGTCTCTTTCCTTCGGCTCCTTTGCGGTAGTGCCGACAATAATGCGAAGGGTGACAATTGCGGCTGTCGGCAATTAGACGCGGCGGGCGCGGTGACAATATCCATTGTAGTTAATGTGAACGCTAACAGTTCATGTATTTACACAGGGAATAATCTGCGAGATTTGTTTTTTTTTTTTTTTAATTTAAAACGTTTAAATAATTTTAATATACCACGGTTTTTTTTTCTTTCTTTTTTTTTTTTATATTTCAAGTCGACACTGATTAAGCGAGCAGTAATGCATGATATAGTCATTTACAGTATCATTTTATCACGCCATAATTAAGTCTGTAATTTACTTTGTAATATTTCTCTCTTAAGGAAACTGAATTAAAGCAACTTATCTATGTTTTTTTTTTTGAAAACGAAATTAAAGACAAATAAATAAGGTTCTTTTACGTGCCGAGAAATCTACAAAATGGCCCATCGGCCTTTTTTTTTTTTTTTTTTTTTTTTTTTTTCCCTTTACTGTGTCTGAGAACAGCACAACTTACAAACGAAATATCGGTTAAATGCCAAATTTGATATTTAAGTTCAGTATCTTTTTTTTTTATTTTTTTTTTTTTTTATTTTATTTTTTTTTTTATATGTATATATTATTTTGATTATAGTTGCATTGTCGTATTTAAAGTGCAAGGCGTGTTATGTACGGCTGCATTGATTTGCTAAGACCAGAAGTTATCAGTTGCCAGCGTGCCTGTCTCAGAAAACTGACCCAATCCTTCCTCTGCGCCACTGGGCCATTATTCTGTTTAAGGATCCAGTACATTGTTCCCATTACCAGCCAAACTACACAGCGTTGGAGTGCAGTATTCTGAAAATGAAATTCCAAACGCTGGAGCTTCTCAAGGTATGGTGGAGCTTGCGGTGGGCACCATTTGGCGACGTAGGTCCTGAGCTCTACCCAGATGACTTCAACCTGCTTACAGGAAGCAATCCGGTGGTCCAGTGTGTCGACGGCGGCACAAGATCGACATTGGTTTGACTGTGCCCTTCCATGTCGCCAGAGTTTATCCGCTGTCGGTATAGTCTCATTTAATACTTCATAGGTGGTTTCCTGCCAATCACTGGGCACATGTTTACAAAATAAATTCTGCCAGATCACTTTCCACTCCCTGGTATATTTCTCTGCCACTCTGGGAACCAGATGAACTGTCGTGAGCATACGGTAGTGGTTCCGGGTGCATTCGAAGGCCGTAATGTCATCGTTGTTGTCCAGAATTCGTTTTAGGTGAAGGACAGTGGGTTTAAATCCGTTGAGTGCCACCTGAGGGTTATGCAGCTGTTCCTTCCAGAAATTTTGGTCAATGGATGAGCCAGATCCGCGCAATGATTGTGTGGCGGTTTTCCCCAATAAGGCCATGCATTTCTTGGCAATGTCCACTAAGCCGCAACCACCTTTGGACGGAGGCAAACGTAGTTGAGGCCGGCTCACCTTATATGCTTTTCCAGTCCACAAAAAGTAACCAAGGAGTTGTTCCAATTTCTGTGCGTCACGTTTTGCAATCGGCAGAATCTGTGCCACATACCAAATTTTGCTTAGACCATAAGTATGCAGGTACCAGATGCGTTGTAGCAAATTCAGGTTCCGGATCCTCTCCATGGATAAGGAATGGCGTAAACTATTAATTTTTTCCCTCCAGCTAACTGCAATCGTATCTTCTATATTTGCCATAAAGCATATTCCAAGTATCCTTGTAGTAGTCACACATTGCATCCCCAAGGTCTGTGGCGGTTCCGGCCAATTTCCTAATATTAGGATCTCCGATTTCTCAGCATTTAACACTGCACCGGACATCGTTGTGTACTGCTCCAATCCCTGTTGCATGGTCGTCATGTCTTCATTATCTGCAGCCACCACAGTCACATCATCAGCATAGGCTGAAAGTGTGAACCGTTCATTGTATACACTGACTCCTCGCATGGTTTGTTGCAACCTCTGGAGTAAAGGATTCAATGCCAATGAAAACAATCCCATTGATAGCGGGCAGCCTTGACGTACTGATCGTTGTATTCGTACCGGCCTGGAAAACCATCCGTTCCATAAGACTTGAGACTGTGCCGTGCCGTAGAGTCCCTGAATAAGGTTGATTACCGGCACTGGAAATTTCGCAGCCGTTAAGCAGTTCCACAGATACGAATGGCGCACTCTATCAAAAGCCTGTTGAAAGTCGAGATTGATCAAAGTCACCGCTTTATTTTCTCTGCGTAGATGGATCAGCGTGTCACGCAGTTCCGCCAATGTGTCAATAATGTTCTTTTCGATATTGCCGCTTGGTTACAATGCATGATTTCTGCATATGCTCCTTTTAATCGGTTAGCCAGAACTTTCGCAAATAACCTATAATCGGCGTTTAGCAGCGTTATTGGACGATAGTCCTTCATGGTGGCGGTTTTCTGTTTCTTCGGCACCAGGGTGATCACACCATCCGCGAAGGTTTCGGGAAACACTGCTGTCTCCCACAGTTCCGTATATACTTCTATCACTTCGTTCTTGATTATTGGCCAGAACTTTCTATAGAATTCATAGGTGAGCCCATCAGGACCTGGTGATGTGTGTCGACTGGCTTGTTCAATGGCGACCAACACCTCCCGCTCCGTGATAGGGCTGGTAAGTATTTTTGCGGATTCCTGGGTGATGCCGGTGTCAAACAGTTCATGTTCCACACGCCTATAAGGGGTGTCTGCTTCTGGCGCTTCTTGAAATAAAGCCTGAAAGTGATCCGCTATAAGCTGGAGCTGGGCGCGCGTTCCAACATGGGCAGTTCCAGTGTGCGCGTCCCGTATTGTTTGAGGATATCTTCCATGTCCCTTCTGCCGCTCCTTTGCGAAATAATAAAATGAGTTCTGTTCCGCTTCATGCATGGATTTCACTTTGGCTCGAACTTTATGTCCTTCCAACTGGTGTAAGTGTTTTAATTTGATGATTTCTTTTACTTTTTTTATCTCCGTCTGCACCTCATAGCCCTCCCTTTGCTTCAGATGCAGCCCCCACAGCGCCTCATTGTAAAAATGTAGTAGCTGCTTCTTGGCCTGTGCCCTCACAATACCCGTGGATTTAAATAGGGAGCGAATCGCTGGTTTTGCCGTGTTCACCCACCAAAAACTCTTCCGAGTTGAACTTCTAAAGGCCGACTGTAACTGAAGCCATTTGATTTGAAATTGTTCTATTATGTCTGTGTCCTCCAGCATAGAATTATTGAGTTTCCAGTAGCCACGGCCGGCCGTCTCAAGCCTTATTTCATTTATTTGCAATTGACATAGCACTGCATGATGGTCACTAAAAACCACCGGAATGACCCAAATTCGATGGACATTTGGAGCCATTCCGGGAGATAGATACTGTCGGTCGATGCGTGAGGCAGAAGTGTTGCGGATGAAAGTGAATTCCACTTCGTTCCCATGCTTGATCTCCCATGCGTCAAGCAGTTGCAGCTGTGACACTAGGTGTTGTAGCATGATGCTAAAATACGTAGCACCTTTTTGGTCCTTCGCCTGCAACGTGCAATTGAAGTCGCCTGCTAGCAGAAGTTCCTTGCCTTGTCGCAAATGCGGTTTGGAAGAAACGCTCTCTCGCTTGTCTATTCTGTGACCCAGCTGGAGCATATATGTTAACCAGGACGGTCTCTTCCAAAGTAGCGGAGAGGACCCGTCCGTCGGGATCCATCTGAAAATTCTGCAGGGGAAGTCCCTTCCTGTACACTATTGCCGTTCCTCTGCCGTTCAAACCTAGGTTAACTTTATAGTCGTAATTGTAAAGAGCATCCAAGTTGTAAGTATTTACTTCTTGGAGAAAGCATATGTCAATGTTGTTCACCTGGAGGAAACTATTGAGCAGTTTTTGGGTTACTAGATTTCTGCACCCATTCACATTCACTGTTGCCACCGTTCGTAGATAGATCATTATGAAAGCGACTGGCGCAAAGATAGTGTAACTCGGGCGTCTACGTCCTTGGCCTCGTGCATTGCTGCTAGTGTGCTACTGTTCGGTCTCTGGATGTCTAGCTGTGGTTATCTGTGCCGGAGGGTTTCCCTTAAGCCTTGGGTCACATAAGGACACCTGGGGCTTCCGTGTCACCTGAAGTAGGATCGGCGACTCCGCTTCTGTGGCCCTCGCATCAGGTTGAGAGGGATGAGATCCACCAGCCATCTCTGCACGCCGATAAATTGCGACTGCTTCAGCTGACTGTGGTTGGTCCTCTTGGGATCTGTGTGGCCGTTCGAGTACTTGCGGTCGAGAAACACTCGCAGATGGTCGTGCCGCTACGGTGGTGCCGGGGGTGTCCTCCCGGTAATGGGAGTCAGCTCCTATCTCCACCGCTGGGCGCCTCACACTTTGTTGTAACTGTGCTGCTTCGTAATCACTCTGGGGGTTGTTTCCCGCGTCCCTCCTTGCAGGTAGAACCTCACAGGTGTTCCTGTCACCTCCCTCCTCCAGGATACTGCTGCCAATCAATGCTGAGGCAGGCTCTTGCGTCAGTACTCCAGCCGTATCTGCTGTGTCTGTGGACGGGACTTGCAATAGACGTGCCTCCTCATGGGCTTCTTCCACAACTTCCTCCAGCTCCATTTGGTTATTCCAGGATGGTTCTTCCTTCTGGGCTTTGCTTGTCTTCGCCCGCTTGGCCCGTTTCTTCTCGGTCGGGCGTTTCTCTTCTGCTGCAGCTGTCTCCGTTACAAGTGGACCCACCTCGGGTGGTATTATCTCCTCCGGATTGGCCAGATGTACTCGTTTCCCTGTGGTATCTCGAACTATGGAGGCATACTCCCTTTGCGGTGCAGACCTTGCTGCTTCCTGTTGACTGTCATTCACCAGGGACGTTTGCCTGTTTTCATCCGTAGGATGCGCTCCCTGACTCTGCGTGTCCACTACCACCTTCGTCGGTTCTGTTTCGTTTCTCCGTCCAGTCGCCACTGGGCGTGTTGCGGTCGGACGGTGGGGGCAAAATTCCTTTAGATGTGCCGTGCTACTGCAGACGTAGCAGGATCTGGGTTGGCCGGCGTAGGACACCGATAATCTGTAGCTGCCAATGATGATAAAACTAGGGATGTTCGTCTTCAGTTGCATCTTTACCGCTCGTACCCCATTAAACACCGGGACGCGATATTGTCGGCTCCATTGTTCCTTCCGGACGGCATATACCGTTCCGTAACGCTGCAACGCTGCTTTTAAGACCTCTGCCGGGAGCTCTGGGGGTACATCAAACACTCGGACATTGACAGCATTACCGGTCACGTGTTCGATAAGCACTTTAGTCATCTCACCATTCATATATGTGAAAGGTGTTTCCGCCGAGAAGGTATTGAGGGTTTTCTCCAGCAAGAGTGCTGATATTAATTTAACATAAATTGCCCGTTCACTTGCAATTAACTGTATTGTATCCACTTGTTCCGCATTTAACCGTAATGTATCTGCTATGAAATCATGCACTTCATATGCCGGCGGTCGCGTTGCACTTAAAGCAAACTTGATCCTGAGGGTATTTTTCCTCGCGTATATTTCCATTTCTTTTCACTGTTAAATTTAGCTGAAATACTCACTTTAAATTCCTACACTTGGTGATCGATAATATCACTCACAGTGTGGTATATGTCTTTCTTGCGCTCACTCACTATCAGGCCACACACGCAGTAGACAAACCAACCGGTTCTCCTGGTACGTCCGCTCTGTCCCAGCGCACTGGCTTGACTGTTGTTGAGACATGCCTTTGAATATGGATATTTGAAGGAAAATATTGTTAATTTTGGGAGGAATGACTATGAGTTACAGTAAGCGTATTCCCTGTTTTATTTTCAGCATAAGTAATTAATATCTTATAAAGTATTCAGTTGTAAAATTTCAATCTCATGGTAGCGCTAGTAAGACGGAGGGAAAAATTACACCATGTGAAATAAACATAGACAAGTAATTTGCTGCCCCGAAGAAACAGCTTTCTCGAAATAGATTCCATTAAGCTGTATAATTTTATATGTTGGGCAGGTTATACAAATAATGATGCTCCCGTGAACACAGAAAAAGCGGGTCGAAGGTGGGTGGAGGGGGGGAGGGACCACGCGTTAAAGAGGATTCGACCAAAGATTTGCAGTAAGACGCTTTAGCCAAATCAGCTATCCCACATACAGAAGTAGGGGTTGCTGCTTTAGCTCACGTTTGGAATCCTAGCACCCAACACTAGAATACTTTTTACATATAGTCCACAATTTAATGGAAACAGAGTAAGAATGTTTTCTACAGGTGCAGTGAAGTTAAATGTGCAACATTTGTCCGTTAATGTAGAAGGATTGCTGAGATATTGCTTTTCAAACCCGCGAGGTGAGCCCATGGCTGTCGTCTGAACAGCAAGGGAAGCATATGACATATTTAATTCTCATACCGTCCATACAAGAGCGCCCGACAATTAGGTGACCCTTCGCGCTGTTAGAGCGTTCGCCTACAACCTAGGCGGACCGGGTTCGATCCCAGGGACCCTCATGTGGTATTCGTGGTGGACGAAACGGCGACAGGGCTGGATTTCTCCGGTTTCCCCCGCCACTCTTTCCACCAATTGTTCCATTATCACCTTGCCAATCATCCATTTCACCTGCATTTTATCCACCTCCTCACTCTCATACCTGATGCTTGGCTGACCACCCGCTTCCAGGTCTTCCCTCTGTCCGGTCCATAGGTTCACCTGCTCTCCGACAGGCGTCTGACCCTAAGCACTGGCTCGTAAGTCCTAGGGGATGTAAGTCCTACATAAGGGGAGGGTAATCAGGTAAAGAAAAACAAAAGAAAGATAGTACATTTGGAATGACGGAAGAATAGCGATGTGATGTCAGCTAAAAAACGGCATTTAATCCTCATACCCTCTATACAAGAGCACTTGAGCATTATATGAGCCTTCGCGCAGGTTCCGCTGAAGTTGGGTATTTACTTTTGTGATACATTTGGAATTGACCGCCTCCGTAGCGCAATTGGTAGCGCGCTTGCCTCTGGCGCGGAGGACCCGCGTTCGATCCCCGGAACCAGCATGGGGATTTTATCCCCTTCGGGAGGTCTGGCATGAGGTGCACTCAGCCTCGTTAGTCTCGGTGGGGACTAATTGAGGAGCTACTTGATGGAAAATTAGCGGTCCCAGGTCGTGAAGACCGCATAACTGGCCGGATCGGGACGCTGAACACGTACCACACTCCAGTACTGCACCCCATCAATGACGCTTTTAGTGGGCCGAGGTGGGGGACACAGCGGCTGGGCGGTAAGGCTTGCTCTCCATGGGCTGTTGTGCCGGGACTTAACTCAGCTAGATACATTTGGAATTATGAATGAAAAACGATCTGATGGCTGTTGTATAACGTACTTCAGAATTGTAGTTAATTAGAGCAGAATCACATCAGAAAAGAACAGCAATATCTTTTCAGTGTGCTACTTCCGTTGGGCACTTCTAGTGTGTGGGTCCAAATATGGAGGTTTAAATTTTTGAATTTGGATTCTAAGCTTCTCTTGGAAGGACTGTAAAGGAGCTCAACTTGCGCTGTTGATGGAGTGGCTCCTGTGCCCGCAAGCCAAGCGGGGAACCCGGCGTTGCACACGCGTGCGTTCTCTGGGAATATAGTTTCCAAGAGACCTAACCAGGGCGCTCCGATGTTGTGGAATCTGGTCGTAGAATTTAGTTGCCCGGCGCCTAATTTCGTCCTCCACATACGGAAGAGACGAGGCCTCGTGCAGTAGTCTCGAGGGTAATCTGCGGCATATAGAATAGATTATCCGAAGTCCTCCATTCTGTATACGCTGCAGGCGCAGGAGATGGGAATCTGCGGCCATGCCCCAGATTTCGCAGGAGTACAGGAGGACTGGGATTATGAGCTCTCGAAAAAGGCCTAGCTTCAAGGGAATTGGCATCCCCGACCGTAGCATGGGGTACAGCGAGGCAGTTGCCCCGCTGGCCCGATGCGACAGGTCGTTGATGTGTTCACGAAAAGTAAGGCCCTTATCAAGCTTCACTCCCAGGAAGGAGATGGTATCCACCCATTCTATCCTTCTTCGAAGGTGTGTAAATGTGGGGAAGTTGGCGGGAAATCGGCGTTTGGTGAAAAGAATGACGTGGCTTTTCTCCGGGTTGATGGACAATCGCCAAACTCCACGAGCCGCGCGAAGGAAGGGAGGGAGGAAGGGAAGAAGGAATGGAGGAAGGAAGGAAGGAAATAAAGAAAGACAAAGGAAAAACAAAATACTGTGAACCAATGTGCACAGAGAAGGTGCTGAGCACGAGTTCATCATACAGCTGGGCTTTGCGTTTATACCGGACTGGGTTCAATATTTGCCGCAAAACGTTACCCGAAAAACCTTTACACGATCTTTATCTTGCTCATCTCAGACGAGACAGGTATATTAATAGACGAAGTAGATGTTTGTACAAAAGGGTGCACTGTATCTGCAAAAAACTTTGCCTCTTCCTCTTAGAAATACCGAGGGAGAAGGCGCGTGACGCTCGCATTCACCAGCTCCCGTTGGGCTGGATACTGAATAGATATGGGTTTTTATTCATTTCCGGATACGTAGGCGTGGTTGTCCTTCTGGTACGAATCTTTTGACCATAATTCTCTGTCCCCAGCCTACGTGTGTGGTGCTGTGCTCCAATTACTGGAGGCTTTCTGTGGAGCAGGGGTTCCAACCCCTTCAGCTGGTGTAGTGTGAGCGCTGCGTACCCCTAGCACTCGTTACTAGGAGTATGTCGGGCCGAACACCGAGTCCCTCCCGTATGGGAGTAATTCGAATTGGGTTGGTCTCGGCAGGGCATTGGTTCCCGATACCCAGAGGAGATCTTGACTTGTTAAGTCGGTGTGGTGAGACGGCTCAATGTTCTTGGTCACTACCTGTAGAGCTAGTAGCCCGTAAGCTAGATGTCCGGCGACCCAATCTAGATTATCGGCAGTCTTTCTGAATGGATAGACGCGCGTAAGTGGCGTATCCACTTCCGTCCGCTGTAGAACAGCCAGGGTTTTTATTTATTTATTAATTTTTATTTTTTTTTTTTTCCCTTAAATAATGGTATTGGCGGAAAGCGCCACGGAAGGAGTGGCACTCGGTTGCCACCTTCCCTAGTTTAAGAGGCAAGAGCTTCGGCTCTCTGGTAGATCCCTCGCTCTCAAGGTTACTGGACGCTCCTCCGTCAACTCTCCGCTAAATTCAAAACTTGCTCAGCGCGAATGCAGTGCACCTCGGCATTACGAAGTCGCTTTCGAGGAACGATAACCTTCAGAAACAAACTTTAATTTGCAGCTACATTTATTTTAAACGTTCATGAACCTTCCTCCATAGCACTTATTAGGGAAGCATCCTTATTGGATGTAGATAGTTTTGGATGCCGGTTGGTTTTCCTAGACCGTCTTTGTGTTTTTGTTATTACTATACCTCGTTCCCTCGTCATAGTTTTATTTTGATAGAATTCTTCTTCTCGTTTCGCTTAGAAGTATTTGGGCTACCGTCACGCCTACCAACGTCAACTACGTATTAATTGTGGATACCACTGGGGCTATGACTTAATAAATTGCAACGCATCACGAAACTGTAGTTGTCCTAAAATGTCACATGTCGGTCTGGATGGCTCAGTTGGTTAGATGCTAGCCTACTGAGCCCAACGTCGCGTTTTCAAATCCGGCGCAGGCGGATGGTTTCTAAGTATGCTTAAAAATGTCAGCTCCATGTCAGTAGATTTACTGGTATGTAAAAGAACTCATGTGGGACAAAATTCCGGCACACCGTTGACGCCAATGTGATCCTGGCAATTGACAGTGTCGTTAAACAACAAAATAATTTAATAATTTCTAAAATGTCACATAAGTGAATGAGTGAATGAGTAGGGTTTAAGGGCCCGACGATAGCTAGGTCATTAGGGCACAGAAGTAATCATAAAAGTATTATAGAGAATATTTTTTTTCATATGTTTTATTGCTTGACAAAAATTACTATAGGATGAAATAATGCCCTTTAAACCGAAACAGCTGCAGGCTGAAAATTTAGAAATAAAGGTAAATATCCTCAGAAATGAAAAACTTGCTATAATGAAATAAAAATACGAGTACAAAACCTCTTAAAGAAGATCTTCCTGCCTTTCGCTGTGTTACAGCTTTCAGTTGTCCCCTCAGATGGTGTATGGGATGACATTACACAACCCTGCTATGGCCTTGCCGCTGACATGTATTCTTCCGCGCTCTCTTTCCTTCCCCTTTCCGCTGACTGACTACAATAATGTACACCTCTGAATGGCGAGGGTGATGACTAGAGCCCGGATTTTTATGTAATGTCAAGGTGCGAAATATGTACATATTTATGTAACAAAAAACATAAAAATATATAATGAAATATGTAATATCAACAAAATATGCAAAATTATGTAATAATCTAAATGCTAAGATTACCACCTCAAATCTAAATGCAGACTGCAAGTTACCCAGAATTTTGTGATTTGATGGGTCTGTAAGTACATAAATTACAATGAGTTAAAATTTACTAAATATAGAATTAACTATAGGGAAAAGGTTTTTTTATGCAGAATTTACCTAAAATTTATTTTCAACTAGGTAATCACGAAATAAAAAGTATGTGTTTTGGATTATGTTTATTAAACTTACTCATTTCACATAATTATTTTACTTAAATTTTAGACAGTAAAGCAATGTTGAGGTAATGAACCAATTTATCAATGAGTGAAACAATCAATTAAAAATAACTAATTTTTATAACGTGGATGCATTTTCAGTTTTCTATCTCTTGACATACAATGAACAACCATGCATTTTTATTTTGAGTCTTTTGCTTCTTTCAACGAGCAGTGAATAACCATATACTTTTCCATATTTTCAGGGGTCGTTGTTTGTCTCCTATCGGATAAAATGTTCTTATAAGCAGAGAAACTTCTCTCCACGTCACATGAAGTAACAGGAGCATATTTTAACATAGGAATCTGATTTTCAGAAAAATGTTTTGGTAAATCAACATTGTCACCATTTAGCAGTTTAGACACAGATACAGGCGTAGAGTACCCTGGATTCCTGTTTAGCACAGCTTTGAATTTTTCACCTACCTTCCTTCCAGCAACTACACTAAGCTTCTGTGACACACGTTCCATTAAATCCATAGATTCGTGCAGAAGGGAACCTGCTGTTTTGATGGTGCTAGGCAACCAGCCGAAGTTACTTTTGATGTAAGCACAGGAGCTTGCCACTTTAGATGTCCTGAGATTCACGTACAGAAACAGCTACTTCTGTTCACCACTGACTGGACTCCTTCAAAATGTTCACAATAGAAGTTCACAGCTTCTAACCACGTACCCCATCTTTTAAATACTGGTTCAGGAGGCAAAGATACATGTTGGAGATGATTTTTATAGCACTGGATTCTCTGCGGTGCTTTCACGAAGACCTTTTTTGTTACTGATATCAACTCATTCACACAGCGAAAATTACTTCTTACTACTTCAGCAACACGTTGCAATGCATGGACCAAACAGGTACATTCGGGTAGAAAACCTTAAGGGCAGTAGCAGCTTTAATCATGTAATACGCTGCGGCATCTGAATACATAATTAAAACCTTTTCCGCACACACACACCCCCCCTCTGGCCACAGACTCTTCATCCCATCATTTACGAATCTTGCAATTTTAGAATGATTTGTATGTTCTAACAGCTTGCAACAGATTAGAAATGGTTTTGCTGGACTTTCGGAATTTAGTTTTCCTACTACTAAATTTGCTATGTCATCTGTAGTTTCATCGACGGCAAACCGAATACAGGAGTCTCCAATTTCATTCCGTATATGAGAAACTGCTTCTCCATAACACACATGAAGATAGTGTCACCGCGCCCGCCGCATCTAATTGCCGACAACAGCAGTGTCACCCATCGCATTATTGTCGGCACTACCGCAAAGGAGCCGAAGGAAAGAGATAGAGACGGACAGATGATGTGAAGCGTTTTGCCGACGGAGAAGAGTTAGTTCTTTGTGTTACGAGTTCGGAGCCGTGCTGTTGGAGAATCGAAAAAGACTTTCTTGTTGTTGCAACGAGTGTACAAAGTTACTGTTTACGGAAATAAAAGTGTTTCTTTATCTCGACTACATCTGTCTTCTTTACTTCACACCCAAACAAAGTCACAATACCTTTTCCTCAGAGTAGATTCGTTAGGAATAACTTTCTTGCAATATTTTTCTAGAAACGAAATTGAGGAAATAGAAGTTTATGCCACGGAATATTAGCTGCAACCATTGCACTGCACAAGTCTTTAAAAAATTATTTCCGGACAGTTCCTGTTGCATTTGTGTCAACAGAACTTGCTTTCTAGAAGACTGTAGGTGTTTGTTGCGTATGTGAAGAGCACTTTTGATACGTTGTTCCAATCGAGATTTCATGAAACAGCAAATTCTTTAACCGCATGCTTGACAGACTATTACTTTTCCGTCGGTTGTAAAGGAACTATCTAATTTCACCCATGAATTCAACTTGCAGGATAGCGAGGACGCAACTGGTGCCATTTTACTAAGACTTGCAAGAAACTAAGTGCAGTATTATCGCCTCGCTATATTGATGGTTGTCCAGCGGTCACTTTGTTTCCTCGCAGCTATTATATTACAAGATGCCGACTACCGTGACAATGGTAACAATCAATTTCTCCAGTCCTTCAAAATGCCCAAAGGGCTGCGAGAAACGTGACACTGGAGGTCAACATTGTCAAGCTGCACCTGATTTTATATAAACGGACAACAATCAGAACGAGGCGAGGCGGTTATTATCACATTGTTAATTTAATTTGCATCCTATTTCGCAAATTGATTTTTGTTGCTTTCAGCAAAACTTGTGAAAACAGTAGTTTATAATGTGACTACAGTATTTTTAAATAATAATAAAACCTTAACGAAATCCAGAAAATATGTAACATCGTTAAAATATGTAGAAACGTGCAAAATATGTAAAAAAAATGTAAAATAAAAATTTGTAAGGGAGTCCCAAATGACGTAATTCGCCAACATTTTTACTTCTCATTGAAATATTATGCACGATTGAAAATATGTAATTACATAAAAATTCGGGCTCTAGTGATGACAGTGCAGCCCTGTAAAGGTCAGACGATAAAAGCACTGTCATGTTACGTAGGTGCACGTGCTTTCATCATCCTGAGAGGTAGGTTTAAACCGAGAGATTTTCCTGCCTATTTGTTGATGAAGATTTTACATGCATTCCAGGTGCGTTAACTCTGTTAGGTAATATATTGAATTCATACGATGATGTAAGCGTAAATTTCGCAATTCTCTTTGAATATATTAACGATCATTCTAAACTAGCAACCAGTTAGTGGCGTACTCCACGACAGCAGTGATAACAGTGCATCACGTGACAATAAAGAAATATGGGGCAAAGTTATATGGAACAGGGTTTACATTACTAATAGCTCCGTTACTTTATGAGGAAGCACGCCAGAATCTGTATGTTCAGTTCTTCATGATCTGCTTAGGATTTTCGTGAAATGACGAGTTTCATCATAAGTGTATGGCATAGGCATACATTCCTGTACTATTGTGTTGTGATGCAACGATTTTTTGAGCTCATAGCTTCACCATTGAAACCTATTATAAAAATATTAAAATGTTCCTGTGGTTCAAAGTTGGAGAACCGCAAGTTTCTATTCGTATAATTAGATCAAAATAAAGATTACGTTATTTTGTACTTTCTCTACTACCTGCAGTATGTAAGGAAAGTATTGTATTCCACCCAAAAATTCCATGTCGAGACTTCACCGGAAATATGTTTTGAGACCCCTTGAATCCAGTAAAAACATTTTTAGAAAAAGGTCCGTTAGTGTGTGTATCTGTCTGTGTCTTTGTCTCTGAGTGTGTCTGTGAACATCATAACTGAAAAACGAAAAGTCGGTTAAAAACCAAAGTTGGTATTTAAGTTTAGTATCTCTCAAGGATACCATAAGAAGATTATGAAGAAAATTCCTCCACCCTAAACTACTCTTTACGTGGAAACTTTTTCGAAAATGTTGCTTTTCTGGAAAATGATTTTGATTAAAATGCCATATGTTTAAGATATTTTTATGGCAAATGAAATGTATATTTTGAATTTTGTGGCTATAGCCTATATAGTCGTGTTTACTCTTGAGTCTTGATGACTTTTTCATAACCCATAAATCCTAAGAGATACACCACATTTTACTATACAAAAATGTAGATCTCGTTAAAACACAATTTATGCTCAAATTAACTTTTTTATGCAGTGAACCATTCCGGAGATATTCCTTGTTAATTGTGTGCGTTTTGAAATTAAACTTTTCTCAAATGGAAGGTCGCTATTCACTTTTTTGTATCTTAGCCGAGCAAAGAAAACGAAATTTCAAAGCCTTCATATAGCGACCAGCTTTAAAAGATTTGACTCGCTCAAAGCCTACTGTACTCCCCTTGCAACTACATAAACTTAGAACCCGGAGAAAACTCACAGAGACGCCGCTTCGTCCACCACGAATATCACATGCAGGTTCCTGGGATCGAACCCGGACCGCCCCTTGGATCTAACCCCCAGCCCCGGCGCCGTCAGAAAATTAACAATAAGATAATTTTGCAAACGTTTATCTAGATTAACTTGAAGAAGACAGAAGCATAATTGTGTGCAAGAATAGTTAGTACAAGAGTAGAGAAAGTCATGTGAGTGCAACATATATTTTTTCCTTTGTGGTTTTACTTACAAGGAGGAATAACAAATTACTCGGTCCTTCTTCTCACTCATAAGACAAATAATTATAATTATATTTTCTGGCCAGGGAGAAGAGATTCACGTTTTGGCCATGACTTTCTAACGTAGTGAGACTTCTTATCTCTGCTGTCCCACTCGCACAAAAAACAGCAAAATTTGGTGAACCCAAGTTGCAAACCAAGCAATAAAGCAATGACCTTTAAATCACCACAGATATTCCATTCATATTTTCCATATTGTATTTTCTCTAAAATTAGTTTCATATTTTGATATGTCTCTTTCATAGCGGCATGCGCTACTGGTATTGGTGGAAGTTCATTGCCAATATGTAGCAGCACAGCCTTCAAACTTACTTTAGAGGAGTCTATGAACAACCGCCACTCATCTGGTCGGTGTTGATGCCCAAGAGTTTCCATAAGTGAACAAATATTATTACAAAACACAACACCATATTCTTCAGAGAAGTATTCTTTGAAAACACTATGGCGGCTACGATAACTACTTATTGTTACATCTTTTTGGAGTAAATTCCACCCTTTGAGTCTGGAAGTTAAAACTTCAGCTTGCAGTTTACACAGATTCAAATCCCGAATCAGGTCATTAAGGTCTTGCTGATTGGGAAAGTATGGTTCTGATGAACAGCTACTGGCTTCATATGTAAGATCATTTTTATTTTCATCTGAATCATTTTGAGTTTCAGTTAGGTCAGAATCAGAGTTATCACTTAAGGTTGTATCTACATATACTGGTACGGGGAACTCTTCACTGTGTAAGACAGGTCTCAATGCAGATTGCAAATTCGGATACTTAACTGTATGTTTTGTTTTAGATGTGATTCCTTTAATATTTCTCAAACAAAAATAACAGTCAGTTGAATGATCCTTCGGTTCCCTCCAAATCATGGGAATTGCAAATGGCATATGATGTGTGCCATTTTTCCACCCAGTCACCAGTCTAACACACGAAACACAGCATGTATTTGGGGCCCAGCTCTTATCAAAATCACCAACTTGACAGCCAAAGTAAAGATGATAACACTTCTTTACAAGTGGGGTCATATTTCGCCTCTGAGACTTGAAGGTCAGCTCACCACAAATATAGCAGAAATTATCTGCATGATTTACACACTTTCTTGGTATGATGAAAACATTAAGCACTGAAATACAACATGCACAACATACACAATACACTTCTAAACAGAAAGGAAGGAAATATTTCACTAGTGAACAATGTCACAGTCAGCTCAATACTGACACATCACAATGCCAGACAGGTCTGAGCATGTCTAAACATGAATGAACCTGCACAGTCTTGTTTTGTGGTGCTTCAGCGTGATATTACAAATAATTTCAATAAATACGGCTTGAGTAAAATAGCTACATATGGGGTAAAGTTTCCTATGACACGTCAAAGAAATCGCTAAAATCATATTTTGAAAAGTAGCTTTCACAGAAAAACTATGCCTGATGGGAAAATTCTGACTACATATCTGAATTCAGGATGAAAAAATGCACTAGATTCACTATTCAGATTTCTTGTGAAAAAAATCTTGTCGACCAGTGTAATTATCGGCTAATCAAGCACTAACTACTTCATAATTATTCAAGGTGGTTTTAATCGTAATGGTATACAGTACCATGTATATATATGTGTGTGTGTGTGTGTGTGTGTGTGTGTGTGTGTGTGTGTGTGTGTGTCACAGAGCTCACAGTGGTCTCAAAACCTCTGAACAGTTCCTTTAAAATGACGGCAATGGGGGAAATATTGAGATGTTAGAGACCGCCTTCCACACAACCTTTAGGTCTGAGGTACATAAAATCTTATTTTTGGTAGATAATGTTTATTGTATGTATTTCATATGACAAGGATGTAAACCTTCCTTCTACAATAAATAAATTCGTCGTATGTTTGCAACAGTCTGTACAAATCAAAGCACAGAGCATTTCTAACTTCAGATTTTGAGTTATTATAAAACTGCTGTACCTGAGATGTGTATAGCTTTCACGCGATTTTCCCATAATTAATTTTCAGGAAAAGAGAGAAGGAAATGACAAGCTCGAGACGGTCAGGGTCTGCGGAAACGGAGCAGAAATATACAGTATGTTAAGGATGTTCCACAAGGCTGGCCTTGTGTGATCACCTGGAAGCTTTCCAGAAACAAAATGCAGTCTGGGATTTACAGAGTACTGCAACATTATGCCTAACACCTGTCTTTTGCGGTTTTTCTCCCCTTTTTTCCCGCCAGTATTTATTTAACCTGGGCTATAACGTTTTAAACAGACTTATTTCTGCTGCTGTGGTCAAAGCCAATTCGTCATCTATTTTTTCTGTGTCATGCACTGTTTTTCTTTAGTTTCTCCAAGGTCTTGATAACACACTGTCAAAGCCACTGCAGCACCATAAAGAGGTGACCTACTTTGGCGACAAGCGTGGTTCGAAACCAGCTGAGACAAAATGCTGCAGTTATCTACACAGTGTTATATACTTTTAAAGACAGCTGACACTAAAGGTAGAGTTTTAAACACAAGCCACTCATACTATAAATATAAGGTTATAACTAAGAGACCAGAAGTTCAGACACTAAAAAGACAGGGAAAGGCAGAGAAAAAGGCACTTGAAACTATGTAATATAGGCGGTAAATCAGAGCATTCATATTTTAAAAAGAACTATGATTTAGTAACAAAAATCACAAAAATAGTAAACTCATCCTTTCCTATTTATTGCACATAATCATAAGACGTATCTTCGGATTGTAAACACAGAAATTTTGTCGTCAGTTGGCTAATATGTTTTTCAAGACAGAAAAAAGAACGGTAATTCTGATTTATTTATGCCAACAAACAACAGAATTGGCTGGGGAATTTAATGTCATCCTGGCAAGTTGGCCATGGTAGCTTAGTGGTTAAAGCAGCCGCTTGATAAGTGGAAGATCCGTGAATCAAATCCCGGTTATGGCATTGCAATTTTCAGTCCTGATTCCACCTCTTAGAAAAAAGAGCGTTCAACGTCAACTGTGTTAATTGGAGCATACTTGAAACAAGAAATAGTCAAGAGAATCTCGTACATTTTGCCACTAAGAATTTTGCCCATACGTTTTATTGTTTCTAAGTATGTAGGTATCGTCTGGCATTATGCTATTGCGTTGCACCTTCCTTCTCGAACTGCCTGGATATACTCCACTACTTCTTTCGCAATCTTCAAAGATGTCACCAAGAGTAGTTCTCTATATTCAAGAATGACAGTAAATCCAGGTACATTTGCATAATGGGCAGCGACAAAAGCAAGGTCAAGCTTAATTTCTACTTCACTGAAAAGTGTTTTGCATGACGAATTGAAGTAGCATCATCTTCAGAAAATTAATTAATGACTTCACCTACTGTGCTGAAGTTCATCGCATAATACGATTCAGCAGAGATCTTAGTTCCCCATGTGTTATGAGGGATAGGGGAAAATTAGGTGCGAGCTCTTTGAACGTCTGAACACGGGATGGAGCGTTAAGGAAAATCTTCTCGGTATTCCACATTAAACGATCGACATGGCGAAGAAACTGCGCATCTTCTCAGTAACTGGATGAAAACAATGTGAAAGACAAATTACATGACACATTGGAGGAAAAGGCTTCTTAAGTTTCTAGCAGCTGTTTTCAAACCAGAACCTCTATTATCCGTCGCAATGATAGAGATAGGTTGATCGGGTAATCGAAAAAAGTCGGTTAACCCGTACCATAAAAATTTCGAAAATTAAACACTCGTATATATATATATATATTGGTTTGTGTACGTTTCAAAAATTTCTGCATCGATTTAGCTCAAATTTTGACACGATATACAACCCGCTTCAAAGAGTGTTTTTATCTATTTCTTGCATCAGTAACATACCTGATGTGCCAGGAGGAACTGGGAAACATTTCTTATCAGATTGATTCCGGCAACGGTTCGATCAAAGAATGACATAGCCTTAGCTCTCGCTTCGTCTGGAATAGCTGCGACATTGTTACCAGGTAGAAGGACTGCTCATTCGGCTCTGAAGTTGCATTGAACAAACAAATCATCGCGACTCCCACGTGCAATATTTCCAAAGCGTCTGGTGTGGGAAAAGTATTACAGAAATGCAAAGTCATTTTGTTGTTTGGGATGAACGGACGATGGTACATGAGCTATGGATAGAATGTTACAAGATTTGCGTGGAAACGTTCAACCATTCGGGAATGCATAGATATTGCTCGCAGGAGATTTTAGACAAACATTGCCTGTAGTTTCTTGATCGACACCAGCAGACGAAATAAATGCTTGCATAAAATATTCAACATTGTTGCGACACGTACGTACATTACAGTTGACTACGAATATGCGTGTCCAGCTTCAAAACAAGGTATTCTCACGACAGTTACTAGACATTGGAAATGGACAGCTGCCAATAGATGAGACAAGACAAATATCATTTCATAATAATTTTTGTAATTTAGTAACATCGAAAAAAGAGCTTATTGAAAAAGTATTTCCTAACATTCAAATTAATTGTAGGAATCAACACTAGATCAGCGAATGAGCTGTCCTTGCTGCGAAGAATAAAGATGTCTATCAACTTAATAATTTTATACAATCCAGTATTCAAAGTGAGAAAATTATGTATAAGTCTATAGACACCGTTATGGAAGCAGATGAAATAGTTAACTCCCCGTCGGAGTTTCTGAACTCTCTTGGTCTGCCAGCAATGCCACCACACACATCAAAATTGAAAATAGGAGTGCCAATTATCATGTTGTGTATTGTTTATCAACCAGAGCTCTGTAACGTCACGAGGCTCGCAGTTAAGAAATTGATGAAGAACGTAGCGGAAGCAACGATATTAACTGGACCTTTCAAAGGAGATATTCTTATTCCTCGATTTCTCATGATCCCGACCAATACACCATTTCAATTTAAAAGATTACAATTCCCAATCCGATTGGCGTTTGCAATCAGAATCAATGAAGCTCAAGGTCAATCTTCAGAATTGTGTGATTTAGATTTAGGTGCGGATTGCTTCTCACATGGACGATTGCATGTTGCGTGTTCCCGTGTCGGCAAACCAGATAGTCTTTATATCTACGCAAACAATGGAAAAACAAAAATTATTGTATACCCACAAGTATAGCAAAATTAAACTTTTTTGAAACGTATGCTTTGTTTTGTTGCTCATTTCTCATCCATGCAACCATAATGTGCCACAGCGAAGTGTGGCAGGGTACAGCTAGTTACTTACAGTTGTGTAATTTGAAGCTGCTGATGCACTGCTACTAATGTTTTCTGTATTATACTGGTTACAAACGCAAAAACCGTAAGTATGTACATAACAAAACTTTAGTTACACTTTTTACACACCAATATACACATTATCATAGCCCTCTCTGCTGTGAAGAAATCAGTTAATTGTTTTTGAACTTTAGTTTTGGTTAATTTTGCTTTATATTCATTATCACTTTTCTAACGGTGAGAATATCGGATACGGTGTTATCTTCCTGTTTAAGGAATTCTAGTAAAGTTTTCTGCTGATTAAAGAGCTACTTGTAGTGGCATGCGTCTTTTTCCATTAACTAAAATGGATTGTTTCACAGCTTTACTTTTCTTTAACCCACTAATACCGTCCATTGAAGCTGCACACTGCAGCACTTTGTCTTTGTACTTTATTAAATCGCGCACAGTTGCTAACGCCAACCTCATATTCATATGCAAGATTAGATGCCGCTTCTCCCTTCTTAAACCGTTCAACTATCTGTACTTTCGTTTCTACATGCTATGATGCTGATCATACGTTTTCTTTTCACACCCGTGGAAGATATTTTCTACAGAAGGTGCGGACACTGAAACACTAACACTTTAACTGATTAATGCATTTACTTATGTATTAGTTTGTACAGAAGTCTGAATTTCTTAGATAACAGACACAAACACACCCTTGAAAACATGCCCTTCCACCATACATCATTCCAGCTAATGGTAGTTACAGTACAGCAATGAAATACATAATTTTTAGGCCTCACTCCATAAAAAAGTGCGATAGTTAAGAATAGGATAGTCCGTCGACCGGTTTATGCGATGGCGCAAAATCGTGTTGTACTGTATGGTGCACCGTCTGTGAGAAAGAGAACTTTAGGGCAGCTAAATTCCCTTTCGGCCACAGGATATGCAAGGCTGTAGTAAATAACTCAAGATTATTGGCTTTTTGAGTGTTTCAGAGGTTAGAAGGAATGGGCTACTCCTCTCTTCATCATCTGTACAGTCCACCGGCCCAGACGACCTAGCTGTCGACGTGTAGTCACTCACTGTACAATCCATGGCTGTGGTAAAATTGAGATTTTATTTATGGACGCTCTCTACTGTGGCTCTCAGCGTCCCATTCTATATTAGGCGTGAAAGGCCGCTTGATTTTGCTCAGAAGCCTCTTTATCAGGCTTGAGACCCTTTTACGTACCGTGAATCTACAAGGAACCACGGGCTTTACTTCCCTTCCGAAGCAAGCCATTTTAAGGATTTTTATGATAAAAAATATCCATCGCACTGTGCCGGATGATGCATCCGATGACTACATGCCTACCCATTACATCCGTTGTCTCATCGATGAAGATCACTATTTTCTTTCCCTAACCCGATGTCGAATATTATTCAACGTGTTGATAATAATTATTCACGCAATTTGCTTTAAGTGTGGATTCACTTGGTATGGGTTTAGTGTATTTCTCCAAAGATTTGTTTTCCAGTTTCCATAAAGGGATGCCTGCTTCTAGGAATGCTTCACACAAATCAGCTTAAAGAGTTGATTGTTAACGATAACATACACATTCTTTGTGTTTGGGCGTCTTCCCTACAGCGGAAACATATTTAGTTGTTCCAACGTGTTATGTTACAAAATATTTTTTCTCGTGGTTTACAGACTTTTTAAACACTTTACTGAGTCAGGTGGTTTCGTCCTTTGAAATAGTATTATCTCCAAGCTCTAAGTGATTTCTCTCTTGAATGCGTTTTACACTCCCGCGCTGATTTGTATTCACAATTGAGTCTGACATGTATTATTCTTAAACAGCCTATTGTTGCGTTTGTAATTACACAAGTGTCGTCTGTTTATGTCAGTACTATTTTGCCGCTCACGTAGTAAGTATAAAACAATAAAGCTATCGTAAAAATGAACAAGGCGATTAGTTAGTGCTAACATGGTCAGCTTTTCAGTCGTAAAACCACGGTTTTTCGTATTGTGCAAAGCAGTCACTTTTCTTGTTAGACGAAACAATGCCACTGCTGGTATTAGCAAAGCAATGCCTTTAATACAAACTTCGTGAGGAATGTTGTCAAGTTGTGAACAACGGCTCATTGGCTCAGAGCACGAAATATTAATTGCAATGCTAAAGTTAACATCATATTAATAAATGCTATTAATAAATAATCACCAATAACAAAAATAGTGGCTTGATGAAATTATCGTTACAAAATAAGCCATAATAGAGCCTTAAGCTAGGAAAAGGACGCCATATGAAAAAAGGCAATTATAGGCACTGTTTTACCCCAGTCAGCATAAAATGTATTTGTATACAGAAAACCTAACCTAAGGAACACAATAGGTAATTGAGCAAATGCCGAGCTCTAGAGATCATATTGTCAGCACTCATACTGCGAAAATCAACAACAAGAAGGCCAAGCAACAGAACAAAGCTCAGCAGTGTGCATGTCCAAATGTATACTTTCTGCTACTTCCACACAAATTTCAGCTGGATACCTTATAATTTAATGTCCAAGGCTGGCTATTTTATTTTGCTCTAGATTTTAAACTTTTCAATCACTAAGAGCTTTTTTGTAGTGTTTAACGTCCGCTTTTACTACTTACGGCATCGCAGGCGGTGACACTGATGATACATGGAATAAAGATGGAGCACCGGTGGAATGAGATGAGATAGCAGGGGAAACCGGAGAACCCGGAGGAAACCCGCCCCAGCGCCGCTTCTGCCACCACAAGTCCCACATGCGGTTGCCTGGGATCGAACCCGGGCCACTTTGGTGAGAAGCGAATGGTCTACCCACTCGGCTACGGCGCGGCTTAATCACTAAGTAATAACCTTTAGCACAACAGTTCTTCGTGGGCCAAAGCTTACCGCTCGGCCGCTGCTTCCCCCACCTCTGCCCACTACAGACGTCATGAGTGGGGTGCAGAAAAGGAGGGTGAAAGGCTGTCAGCGCCCCAAACCTTCCCGGCCGGTACTTCTGTATCAAGTAGATCGTCAATTGACCCCTCAGGGACCTAACGAGGCTGCGTGCACCCCGTGCCAGACTTCCCAGCTGGGGAAAAATCCTCACACCTGTACCGGAGATCGAACCCAGGTCCTTCGCACCAGAGGCAGGTGCGCTACCACTGCGCTATGGAAGTGGTCCACTAAATAATTCTCTACTTTTTAACACTTGTATCATACACATATAGGTTACCTATATAATTTTTAGCATTCTATATGGCACTACTAGTAGAGGAGGTTCCTCTAGACACAGATAGACAGAAACTTAGCATTTACAGTTGTAAGTACTTAACCTAAATTAAGAAAGGATGCATTCATTTACTTATTGAAACAATAACAACTCCCCACACATACGAGTTGCCATCAAGGACAAAGTAAAACAAATTATACATGAATTCTCTACATAAAAAACGTTAAAAAGTACATAAAAATATTCAAGACCCCGCCAAAAACTGTTTGAAAACTGCTTGAAATCTTAGACTAAGTACGGCAATAGTTTTTTGTGTTGATGTCAACTTTGCTGTAAAAATGTATGTCACCACATACAGCAGTTTCCAAAAACTTTGTAAAGGCTTGGTCCCTTTTGTTTCTCTTTGTTTCACCCTTTAAATCATTTCCTTTTATAAGTACATCGCATTAATTCCCCTACATTAATCATGCTTTTATCTGTTCTAAACAACGACCGTAATTAAAGGAATTGATAAGTATTTTAAGATTTAATTGCAATTAATTGAACCGCTGCATTAATTGAAACATCAACTAAAACGTAGACTAAAACTGTATTAAATTGCCCCACTTAAAAAAGAAAAATAACAATAAAAGAAAAAGAATGTGATGAACGGGGTCCGAACTAGAAAACAACTACAAACATTACAAACGTTAGGTGCTTTGACACGTTATATTTTAGTTTTTACACACACATAGATGGCTAACATTCTACGTTGGCACTGTAGAGGGTCCACAGCAAGGAAAACTTGTTACACCTTCTGCGGGCTAACATGGCTCGAGGATCATAAAAGTGTCAAGTCGCTTCCACTAGCAAGTTAGGGGTGGGGGTAGAAAACATATTTTGCGGTCACAAACGCCGGAAATCCGCCTCTCAGGTTGTGTGTTATGTTGTTGTTGTTGTAGTGTTTAACGCCCGCTTTTACTACTACGGCACCGCAGGCGGTGACACTGATGACACATGAAGATGGAGCACCGGTGGAATGAGATGGCGGGGGAAACCGGAGTACCCGGAGAAAACCCGCCCTGACGCCGCTTCGTCCACCACGAATACCACATGCGGGTCCCTGGGATCGAACCCGGGCCGCCTAGGTGGTAGGCGAGCGCGCTAACCGCTCGGCCGATTGTGTGTTATGTTCAGTGTCGGACAATTTCAGTGTGAGCGCAGATGATGGAGCTATTACTACTTCTTTACAATCCACCACTGATTGAATGGAGGGGATCGAGCCTCTCCCACCTTCCCCTTAACACCAACGCCAGAGGGGTGAGTACTTGCTTCTCTTTTCAACATATCTCTTTCTGTAGGCTCGAGACAAGATAAACCGCACTGGGTATAGGAGGGTTGTTACAACCTCCATTTGTATTACAAAGTGCTGCTTTTATTGTGATTTTCCTTTTAAGTTGAAACATAGAAAGTACAAAGAGATACTGCTATATTCCACAGGAAATTGGTAACTTACCCAATCTCTTCCATATTTCATAGTAAAAGGTGCAGTGAAGGCTGATTGTGACAGTGTTTTTAAACATTTGAACCGTTATTAGCACAACGCCTTCTAGAGCGGTCTGGTAGTAGAAAAATAGTCACTTTCAAGCTAAAGCTCGTTATGAATAACTTGTATGGTTTATATAAATTCACAAGCTGTTGATCCAGATATTTCATTCATGCTTGATGCTCAAGGTCAGCCCATTACCCCATTTTAAAACCTGTTTTGAATTCACCCATTGTGTGCAAGAATGCTGCACTTCCTTGCGGTCAGAAACTTGTTGGCACAACTCTCAGCTTTTAGAAAGACAACTTTAAAATACCCTTACTATGCCAAAATTACTGACTCGTTCTCGAAGTACGAGTACGTTTAGGTATTTCTTATTTAGTGCTTCAAACTCCGGCTCAAATCTACATTGACAATATATCGCGATTTTATAACTTCTGTTTGGCATTTTAGGCATAGAAACCATGAATTGAACTAAAATAGGCACCTTTAGGTACAAAAATATTGCATGAAACGTGAACATATATTATTTGGTATTGCTTATTTCTTCAGGAAAAATAAGCATACAACCTAAAATCTAGTCATAAGTTCCCTTTCTTAAATTGCTTGCCTACGACACCACCACAGCCCGAAATTATTTCTATGTACTTTATTAACAATAAGAGTGAGTGTGTATGTGTGTACATATGTGTTTTTATAGCACATATGGCGGCGCCGTGGCCGAGTGGTTAGACTGCTCGCCTACCACCTAGGCGGCCCGTGTCCGATCCCAGGGACCCGCATGTGGTATTCGTGGTGGACGAAGCGGCGTCTGGGCGGGTTTTCTCCGGGTTATGCGGTTTCCCCCGCCACTCATTCCACCAGTTACTCCATTATCACCTTTCCAATCATCCCTTTCGCCTGCATTTCATATTATCCTCTTCCTCACTATCATACCTGGTGTTTGGCTGACCACCTGCTTCCAGGTTTTCACTCCGTCTAGTCCAGAGGTTCCTGTGCCCCCCGACAAGCGTCTGACCCTAGGTACTGACTTCTAAGTCCTACATAAGGGGAGAGTAATAAGGAAAAGAAGAAGAAGAAGAATTAATCTGTATGCTTTATTAAAAATTGTAATACTACCATGCTGGTTAACCTTTGACATAATTTTAACACTGTAAGGTAACTGTTAAAAAACAGTCCAATAAACCTTACATAAGTCTATTTGCCTATTATTTCTTCATTATTCTGGAGTTTTGGATGCATTGTAGATACCTATTGGAAGTCTACTGAGTTGATGAAATATGCAATGCATGTATCTACATGGTAGGTCGATGGCTCGGTGGTCCGTAGGTATCAAGTCGGTATGTATGTATGTATGTGTGTGTGTATGTATGTATGTAAGCATAGTACTCTTTATTTACAGCATGTTCCATTATAAATATAGTAATAATACATTCGTTATTATACAAAGTAATTCACGATCTAAGCCTATTGAGTTAATATATGACATTAATTCCTGGGTGTAGTCATGTATTAGTTTCGTTTTATTGAATGTCCATTTTCCTTGTTTGATAATCACATTGTTTCTGAAAATCCTTCTTTGTCTTTCTAGTTCTGCACATTCAAATAATAGGTGATCTATTGATTGTTCTGCTTTTCGGCATATACACATGTGACTGTCTTTTATGTTAAGACGATAAACGATAACTTTTTATTTTCCCTTGTCCTGTTAAGAAGGTGGTTATTTCAGTCTGTTTTTCACGCTTGGTAGAAAAGTTTTTGTCACTGCACCTTTTCTGGAGGTTTCCCATTCGCTTAACCACTTATACTTATTGCTTGCAGTTCACATACAGCAGCACCGGGTGGATTAGGATCGTAACATGTTGGAAGTTCGCTGTTCTCTGCTACCTGTTTCGCCAGACTATCCACTCTCCCGTTCCCGTCGTTCCCATTGTGTGCCTTGACCCACGTGTAATGAATTTGCCATTTCTTCGTTTCCAGTATTTTGGTTTGTTCTCTTATTCAAACTATTAAATTCTGTTGGTTTTTGTGATTTACAAGTAAATCTAAGGTTACTCTGCTATCCATGTGAACTGCTGTTTTTGCCAAATACTATAGTGATTTTTGAATTGCTAGCTGCTCCACTTGATTGTAAAGTGATCTTGTAGCCTGTAATGTAACCGGTGTACTAGTTTCTTATTGATATACATATACAGCGATTCCTACTTCGACACCTGCGTCTCCTTTACTACCGCCAGTGTAGACGTATAGAATATACTCGACATTCTCCTGCTTTCTTTATATGGTATAAATATCTGCAGGATGTGGCCACCTCAAGTAGTTTCCTTCTGGTTGTCTTTCTTCATTGCGTAGAAACTTGCTAACTTTTGAATTTCTAAAACTATTGGAGTGCATTTTGTTAGGACACATAATGCTTCATGTGATGTGGTGCGGAATACTTTAGCTATTCTAATATTAATCAATAGGCCTCGGAAGTTGATGCCCCAAAAACACTGAAATATGCATCCAAATATGCTCTTAAAAACTTGAAAATATGCCAAGCAATATGCACTGTTTAATTAAAACAATTAATGTCCTTTTGCAATAGATAAGACGAGTTACTATACATAATAAATAAAGTTACCTTATTCCTTAGAGGTTGAAGCAGAAGTGATCCCACCGCTGGTATTAACAGCTAAATTGCAGTTCACAACCAACACTTTGCACCAATTTTCAACTGCAAAACATTGTCTGTTGTCTTCCAAAACACTTTTGTAACGTGAAAAACTTCTCTCCACGTCACAAGATGTTATCAGGGCATATTTAAATGATGTTAACTGCTTCACAGAGAGAGTCAAGCCTCTTCGTGTGACAGATGGTTTTCTTTCGAGGATGTCTTGAATATCGCATATCTGTTTATAATCAGAATTTTTTGAAATTACATAATTCACTTTCTCTTTCACTTTTTGTCCTATGCTACCAGTAACCGAACTTCGATCAAATATTGTTTTTTTCAAAGACAGTAAGTGATTCATGCAAAGGAGATCCTACAGCTTCCAATGCCGTTATGGCTACTAGTAAGAAAGAAAAATGGGCAGATATGAAACTAAGATCCTCTTTTAACCCAGTGCCTGGCAGAATATTTTGCACAGTTTCTATTGATGAAGCATCTTTCGAGTCCAATGAATTAACAACCTTTTCGACTATTTCTATGTGCTCAGCATAATATAAAACTGCATCGACCCATGCTCCCCATCAAGTTAACACTGGTGCAGGAGGAAGTCGGATATTAGGTGCTGTTGATCTAAACACCTTAACTCTTTTAGCAGATTTAACAAAAATTCTCTTTGTACTGGACACATCTATCTACCAATGGGAAAGAATCACGTATTGTCTCAGAAATGCGATGAAGAGCGTGTGCCAAAAAAGTTATATTAATCAAGTTAGCAAAAATACCTTTCAGAGTTTGTTCTTATTTTACCATATAAGGACTTGCATCAGTAAACATTAAAAGTAACCGGCCGTATTTGATTCCACATGGCCATAGTAATTTCAAAGAGTCCATCACAAACTGGGTCGCAGTTACATTGCCAGTGGCCGACAATTCGCACACATTAAGAATAAAAGGTGTAGTCTTTTGTCCATTATTTAAAGCACCCACGATTATATTAGCAATAGAATGGCTCTCACAATCAGGGGTTTCATCAACAGGCAACTACACAAACTGATTTGCTAATTAATTTTGTATATTTGACAATACGTTATTGTAACAATCTCATACATAAGTAACAGTGTATTTTCTTCAGGCACATGTTGTTGAGTGAACTTGGCAAGAAAGTTTTGAAATTTCTAATTATTAATTTTGAACAAGGGAATATCAGCAGCTAAAAATGCTTGGCACAAGTCATAGGAAAATTCAGTAACCCTACTTCCTAAACACTCTACTAGCTGTTTTTGAACAGGTTCTTTGTTTGCGAGTTTTCCCATTAAATTCCCCTTATGTTTTGCTGTGTTTATGTGCTGAACTATTTGAACTCGTTTTTCACTCACTACATTTTTCTCACACGCTCCACAAAACAGTACCTATTATCTATAGATGTTAAATCACCCAAAAATTATTTCTGTAAATTAATTAATCTAGCGCTCGAAGTTGGTTTTATTTTCGGCATTTGAACAGCTTTTTAACATTTTATAAGCCTAGTTTAATTCGTTGGGAACCAGTTCACAGCACTGTTACGTTCGAAGACCACGACACAACTACTGGTGGGCAGGTAAGCGTTGCTATAATTGTGCTGCTTAAAACGTTGACCTGCACTTTATCTAATATAAACTAATATAAACCTCTCAGATAACGCACTGATTATTCTCTACGCACATACATGTAATGAAAGGATGGAAACAGGGGATTCATGACAACAGGACTCAGCATTAGTTCTCATCACCTCGCGAATTGCATCATCATGTGCAATACTACCAATATGAAAAATATTATACAGATAGAAAAAATAATAAAATGTCTTAAAAATCATTAAAATATGCAATATAGGTGCTATAATATTGAATTATTCGCGAGTTGCATCATCATGTGCAATATTACCAATATGAAAAATATTTTATACATGGAAAAAATGATAAAAATACCATAAAAATTATTAAAATATGCAATATAGGGGCTATAATACCGAAATATTATGCGTTTATCAAAATCAAGAAGATATGTAGTTATATGCATCATAAAATCACGTCCAAATAACTGAAAATTCCATAATTCGTGCACATAATGTAAAAGCATACATTTTTAACCCCTATGAAAAAACATGCAAATGCATGAACTTCCTAGCCCTAGTAATCAATCTCTCCACTCCATTGAGTTTTGCTGCATTATGTTGTTTGTTGATGGCTTCGATCCAGACCGGGGCTCCGTATGATAGAATTGGCAATATAACCCCTTTGTAGATTGTTCTCGTCACATCCCACGTCAGTCCCCCGCTTATTTTTGCCGATTTTGCCAGTGCGTGTATCAGATTCGTTCTTTTTTGGATGTTTGTCGAGACAAACTTATCTATGTATGTATATGTGTGTGTCTGTGTGTGTACTGTTTTTTTTTTTTTTTTTTTTTTTTTTTTTTTTTTTTTTTTTTTTTTTTTTGAAAACTTGATCTTCCAAAGCTTTATGTGTGCTACTCCAACTCTTTTATGTACTTAACACAGCGAATATTTGGTACATTAGTTACTTGAAAGCAGGATCGAATCGAATTCTTTTCCTTTGGAGGAAGGAAAACTTCGACAGCTTAGCTGAATTTCCCCATCAATGCCTGATTTTACTCCTTATTTTGTTTGCCTTTTTTAAAAGGATTATACCTATTTTAGTTACAATTATAGGTTTATGATTAGGAAGAATTTTTTCACGAATGTATTTATCCACCCTTTTAAATGATGGTTCAAGATATTTTCAGATGTCACACAAAAGGTCTTCCCTACTAAATGAATACAGGTTAGTTTTGATGGTACCAGAAACAGTCTTGAAGAATTAGCCTATTTTACATACACCAGAAGGCCCACTCCATCCGGCATTGGGGTAAGTAGATAACCTTTCGTGCGTTAAAAGGTTGTAGAAATCACCAGCATAAATCCAGTCAGTGGCGTGCGTGAACTTTGTTCTGCTTGTAACAGAAGCGGGCGGCAGAGGAATTCCCCAGGCTTCAACTAGCGTGGGTATCGCGTGATAATACACACAAACAGTCTTAGAATATTTTCCACTTCACTTACAGGACTTTATTTTCCAGGGAACCAACTCATTCATGTATATGCTGCTATTGAGTCATTCCACGTCAAATCGAACAAAATATGGCAAAAAGTGACCTTGATCTCTCAGATTGTCTTGAAATTTTTTTGGTGTTTTGGAACAAAATATATTTGACCTGTGTTTCTTCGTTTTGTACGAAAAAATTTATTTTGGCAGATATTAATTTTTGAAATGTCCCAAAAATCGTGCGCTCCTCACTCTTCGATCTATCATACCTCCGATTGTAATGAAGCAAATTACTTGGTCTTTGGCTCAAATTAAAGATAAATTGCAGTATTTTGTGAGATATTTATTAGAAAATTTTATTAATTATTATTAATATTATATTTTATACGATTAAAGTTTTAATGTTAGATAATAACATAAACTCGACTATTTAAAAATCTGGAAAAAAAAACTAAAAATACAATGAAGTTTATTCAATGTTCTCAGAAAAAATCAGAATGGAGTCTCTAATAGTTCAGTTGTAATTAACTTTGCAAATCAGTGCAGCGGACTCGCGTGGCAGCGATGGTGGCTACAGTAACCTCGCACAATTGCCACCTTCCATTGCGGCAACTGTTCATTGCTTGAGGTTCCATGAACGTTGCAACAGTACAGTAAGGAGAACACTGCTAGCTCACACTATTATATGTATACTATTAGCATCTTCAAAATGTTTTTAAAATATGCATTTTAAACTAATGTTTCCATAAAACACACAGCTTTACCTCCTTCGAAAGAAAATTGTTTCACTAAAGCTTCAGTTTTTGACAAAGGAATGAAGGAGTGTAATTTTAAAGCACAGCTGGATCCATCGTTCTTGGCCCCTGACCTTTGACTGGAAGTCCTGTTGGCGAATCCATAGCTTTTGTCTGTTTCATCAGCTCATATTGTATAATTCTGCGAATGAAACCATGCACATGGGGAGGGAGGGGGAAGGTAGTGATGTCTGCATGATCTGAGACAGTCTTGCTAATTCAAAGGTGTTTTTAGTGTAGCGTGCAGTTGAAGACATAGGCTTTGCGATAAAGAGCGAATATAGTGAATTTGTGAGACATTGATCATAGCGTAAATCAATTATGCCACCTGTAAGTTCTAAATTAGGGACCAAAACATTACACAGTCAGAGTAGAAAAATTATTTCAAATGTATGGACGTACATGAAGGAAGAAGCTAAAAGCCATGAACTGTTTACATCAGAAGATTTTTTCAAAAAAATTCAAAAGTTCAAAAGCACGTATCAGATGCCACAGGAGTATCAGAAGGAAGGTACATCGTGGAGACATTTTTCTGCATGGACTGTACTGCCTTAGTAAGAAGAAATTATCTGACTAGCATAGCTGACGCGGCAATTCGCAGCCTGCAGTCACCTGGCTTGTTTCTCGCCCGTGTGCGCTTGCAGGCCTCCAGAAAAAAAATTGTAGCAAATGCTCTAATGCAAGCTCCATAGTTTTCAACATCTTATTTTATAGATAAAATGTCAGGGAATACGTGTGTATTTTTTTTAGTTTTTTAACACATCGATTTAAATTATATTTTTTGGTTTTACAAAATATACCATAAAAAACAGTCCAAAATTTATGTGTAATAATGATTGATCGAAAGTTGTTAAAAGTGTTATACTTAACCTTTCCAGTGCGCCAAACCCCAACTCTCAACTCTATATGAACTTAGAGTAACACGTGATTTTATATTACGGTGCGCGCAGAAATTGCTTAGTTTCTAATAGCCATAACTAAGAAAATAATTTTAAAATACGGAAATTAAAAAATACGGGTCTCCTTATTTGATGCCTATTATTCTAAAAAAATTTTGAACCTCCTACGAGAAAGTCGTGTTTTACGGTTGTTCGATTTGACGTGGATTGACCCTATTATCTAACATTACGGATTACAGATTGTAAATTGCCGTAACAAAATATATGCAAACCTGAGGGCACGTAACGTTTCATTGGCATTTCTTTGCTTCTTATTCATGTTATTGTTGTATTTTAATATTAGTTTTAGTTATGGTTATTACTGATATTGTTATTACCTTATTGTTACTATTTTTTATTATTTTTTTCTCATTAGTTTATTATTTATTGTCATCATCGTTATTCTTCTCTTATTAACATTATAATAATTATTTTTGTTATCATTTTATAGTAATTATTTTTATGTGTCGATTAGCATTATTATGCGTAACATCATTATTGACATTGTTATTATTATTATTATTATTATTATTATTATTATTATTATTATTATTATTATTATTATTATTATTATTATTATTATTATTATTATTATTATTATTATTATTATTATTATTATTATTACTATTATTATTATTATTATTATTATTATTATTATTATTATTATTATTATTATTATTATCATTATCGTTATCGTTATCGTTATCGTTATCGTTATCGTTATCGTTATCGTTATCGTTATCGTTATCGTTATCGTTATCATTATCATTATCATTATCATTATTATTATTATTATTATTATTATTATTATTATTATTATTATTATTATTATTATTATTATTATTATTATTATTATTATTATTATTATTATTATGATCATCATTAGTATCCCCATTATTACTTTCATTAGTTCTATTATTGTTGTTAGTTCTTGTTATTTTTGTAGTTATTAGTATCAACAGAATCACAATTATTATCGTAATTATTAGGTTTATTTTAATTAGTTTTAGTATTATTATTTTCATTATTACATTAGCATAAACATGTTTGTTTTTGGTATGGTTTATTATTATTCTATTACTATCATCGTTATTGTTTCCATCAAAGGCTACTGTTATGGTGTCTTCATTCATAGAATAGGTGTTCAAAATGACGCCATGTTGATTGATACAATGTTTCAACCGCCTCCTTGTATCCGTAGGGTAGTTTCTGAGAACTGCAGATGTGACATGCATATGCTCTAAAGATCCTTTGAGGTGACTTGTTTAAAACTCAATATTCCTGAGTGTCTCCAAAATAAATAATCTAATCAGTAGCTCTTTTTGGCCAAGGTATTAGGCCACCTAGGCCCATCCAGTGTTCAGGGCACCACCAATTGAAATGAACCTTTACAGGTTCATAATGGCAATGCGGTGCACCATCTCGTTTGAACCAGAGCACAGTGGTGTTCAGCCGTGGTACACGAACCTCATCTAGAAAATCCTGAATCTCACCTTGCAGTAATTCCAGATACCGTGGTTCTCTAATTATGGGAGAAAGACACGACCGATGCCACCACCACCACTACCAGCCCCACCAATAATAACAATAGTAGTAGTAGTAGTAGTAGTAATAATAATAATAATAATAACAACAACAACAAGGACGACAACTACGACGATGATGATAAACATAATGATGATGAACACACCAATAAGAATGAAATAATAATAAAATTAATATTGATGTTAATAATATAAACAATATAAATAATATAATAATTTAATATAACAACAATAACGACAAACAAGAATAATAACAATAACTAAAGATAATAATAAAATACGACAGTAACATTAATAATAAACAAAGAAATGCCAATGAAACATTACGCGCCTTCATGTTTGCATGGATTTTGTTACCGTAATTTATAATCGGTAATTCTTAATTTTGGACAATAGCAGCATATATATGAATGAGTTTATTTCCTGGAAAATAAAGTCCTGTAAGTGAAGTGGAAAATATTCTAAGACCGTGTGTATTATCACGCGATACATACGCTAGTTGAAGCCTGGGGAATTCCTCTGCCGCCCGCTTCTGTTACAAGCAGAACAAAGTTCACGCACGCCACTGACTGGATTTACCCCAGTGATTTCTGAAACTTTTTTATCGCACGAAGGGATATCTACCCCAATTCCGGCTAGAGTTGGCCACCTGATATAAATATATATATATATATATATATAGAGAGAGAGAGAGAGAGAGAGAGAGAGAGAGAGAATGTCCTAAAATTAGTCGACAAACTTTAAGAGCTGATAGAACATATTATTTTAAACACTTTTTGTTAAGAAACGTTTTTTTTTTTTTAATTTTTTTTTTTTTTTTTTTTTTTTTTTGTTTTGCTGCGGTGCTTCGTTTAAGCGTTAGAAGAGTTAATGTCATTTCCCACTGCCTCCCACTCAGTGTAAGCATTTACGGCAAAATCAATAATGCAAATTAGTAATGCATTTAGCTTAGTAAGACACACAGTTTTAATCCAAGAAACAAATAAACACAGAACACAGAAATAAAACACAAGCATCTCATTGTTTACAGTTAACCACAGCTTTACTGTTCAAAATTAGACCGACAAACTTTTAAACCAGAGAAATGGCTGGTGTCTTTGCCAGAGTACGGCTTAATAGATCACGCCGATGCACTTGCATATGGTGAGTGTTCTCGGCCTACGGATGAGAAGTTATGCAGGCAATAGCGGCGTTTTACAGGCTATGCTGTAAACCAGGGGAACACAGGTATCGCTGCTGTGACGTCAGCCCACTCAGCTCACATGCTCGCAACGACGGCCAGTTGAACGTGTGACGTCACAGCGGGCAAGAGGAAAGGCGTGCGGGACATCGCAATTTTAATGCTGACTGTTTCAATTACGGAATAGTCACAGATTATAAATAATTACATTTCGGCTTTATGCCATATTATATAATAAATTCTATAGCTATTTTGCCTGAGCTAGAGGAGAGCTATACAGAACAATGAGGTGGACATTTTCCGACATTTGCCGTTTCGCTTTTCTTTAACTAGTTTGTCAATGTTAGGGCGTAATGTACGGCACATTTGTAACCTAAGACTGCATGTTAGATTGTGATCTGACAGTATGCTTCCGGATTTTGACTTATAAAGTTTCATAACAGAAAAGAATTGTTCGCACACATACGTAGAACCAAACATACATAATATCCGTACAACAAGGACATATAACCTCAGAAATCTGGTTTGAGGAACATTCTTAGACAAATCAGCCAAGTCTTCCTTGTGTTTATATTTGTCCTTCAGCAAACCGTCGCACTGTAAATTTATCAATTCAGTTTGCTACCTGCTAGAAACATTGTTAACATCCAATGAATACGGGTCGCAAAGATCTGAAACGTAGTTCACAATGTTTCTACATCTTGAAGCCTGGCCTCAAACTGGTGTGAAACACGGGGAACTGAACACAGACACAAAACCACTACACACAACACTACACAACGTCAACAAAAACACAAAATACAACACAAAATTTGCACAAACGCCGTTAAGATCCCTCATACAACAAATAAACACCCTCAGGTTAGACTGAAGAGGGTTCTACCTAAACAACCCGGGCAAGTTGTAAACATGCCCAAATAACATTTTTCATATTCATTCAGTTTCGTGCAAGTAGCGCCGCTGATCTAGGCAGCATAGTTATACACCGCTCTCGCCTGACGTCACACGAACGTACAAGCTGGCTCTTCGTTTAAATACGTCACACGGCCCGAAGCTGTCTTCCCTTGCTGTAAACACTGTCCACTAAATCGCGTCGTTGCTCTGCATCCGCTTCTCGACTTAGCGCAACAGTGTGCGCGTTTGCTTTCAGTGTTGCTGGTTGCAGGTTCAAATACTGCCACCTAAAGCTGCTTTGTATATTTAGTAAATTTAACGAGAATTGAAAACGCATGGAAATACAAATTGTTACTTGTTAGAATATGCTTTAATGAACATCATAAATAAATGCATAACAACATTGCAATTATAACTTACAAAATAAGGTAGCATTATATAATATTTTACTATTTAAAGCTATTGTTGCATTCAAAAGAAAGCCAATAAATTTTTCTGAGAGTTTACCACATGCAGTACAAACTAGATAACGTTTGCAAGCCTGCATTATGATCATGGTGGTCTGATTCCCAAAGTAGTGCATTTAACACTGACTATGAAATCATGCTGGACCATCCCATAGATAAACCTCTACAATTTACCCGTATCCTCCAGATGGTTGTAATAGGTGCTCAAATTGTTTTCTATTCGAGAACGTTGTGCCACAACGGCTGCAACTTGGTTTTCGGAAAGAACGCATGATTTACTAGAACGGTCTCGAAATATAACAGAAATGTTTTAAAAACCCCATTTATTTACTGGCGTGATTTGAACTTCCGACATTCAACATGACTTTTCAGAATCACCACTGCGCAACTAGAGCACGTTAACAAGGAGCATCACCGTAGCCCTAATCAGTGGGCACCTTATTTTGCATCGTCTGTGAAATACAGGAATGCCTAGTAACCTATCCGCAGGATGAGTGGACTCACATACATATATAACTACTCCGGAACTGTTCAAAATTTTATCTTTTAATTATGTATATATAGTTAGTTATATTTTTATAACAATTCAATTTTCTCTTGAAAAGTTTGCTCCCATCTCTTTCAGTCAGTTAGCTGGTTTCCGAGTTATAATGGCAGTCAATATTATTGTCCCCCATTGGAACGTTAGCTTTAGTTTAATTACATTTAAACACACTGTGTTTTATTGCAGGCCTTTCATTAAATGGTTTACGGCACTGCATGAATGCGCTTCAAGAGAAACCAAGAAAGAAAACCTTGAAGAGGAAAAGGGAAACCACAGCGAGGAGGAAGTCCTGTTGTTGAGCGCTATCATGACTAGGTTGTCATTTCCTTAACAGCACTATCATTTGTGCTGCAACTTATCATAATGATGTCCTAGACAGTTTTAGATACAATGTATGCCACCCTTGAGGAATTCCCAGATGCTGCAGTTTTATTTATACAATGCAAATGATGTTTGCTTAAAGACAAAACAAGGGCTCTCGTTGGGTACATAATAATGATGATGATGATGATGATGATGATAAAAGGTTCGATCCCCGGCTCCCGCTTGGCTATTTTCTAAAACACAAAATTAAAAAATGTGTTTAATTCTCTATAGCTTTTTATCAGGATAATTTGCAATGTTTGCCCGTTAATGTAGGATTGCTGAAATATTGCTTTTCAAAATTGCGAGATGAGTCAATGGCTGCCATGTACTATCTTCCACAAAAGTAAATACCCACCTTCAGGTAAACCTGCGCGAAGGGTCACCTAAACCTCAGGCGTGCTTGCATAGATGGTATGAGAATTAAATTAGTCATGTGCTTCCCTTGCTGTACAAAGAACGTGGCAGCCATGTCACCTCGTAGCTCACTCACCTCACAGTTTTGAAAAGCAATATTTCAGCAATCCTTCTACATTAACCGGCAAACATTGCAAATTCAACTTCAGTGCATCTGCAGAAAAGGTTTTCTTATGGTGTTTTATTAAATTGTGGACTAGAACTAAAATGATTCCAGTATTGGTGCTACACTTACAGACGTGAGTTTAATCAGCGAGGTTAAGCACATGCCTTGCCTATAGCACAACTAGCTAAGGCGTGTTCCTTCAAATCGGCAGTGGTGGTCCAATATTGGTTCGAATCCCACTCATAATTCTTTTTTTATTTCCCTTTTCCTTGTTTCTTTATTAACGGGAACATCATTATTTATATAACCCGTGTGAAATATAACATTATACAAACTAATGAAATCTATTTCTTTGCATATGTTTATTCCGCATAGCGTTGTAACTTTCCCGCCGCCCTATGAATGCTGCAGGACGATTGTAATTATTTTAAAGCTGAATGCTTTATAAGATATTAATTGCAATTGCTGAAAATAAATCAGGGAACACGCCTACCTCAACTGTCAATCATGCCTCCCGAAATTAATATTTCCCTTTAAATATTCACATTCAAAGGCATCTCTATAAATTTCGTAGACCATCACCATATTAAAATATATAAGCGCGTAATAGTGTAAAATACGGATTTAATGGTCATAAAATGCATTGTTACACGATGTGGTTGCCAGGGAATAATGTTATTAGTGATAGCTTAAACAGAACAGAATGCAGTTGTAGATTACTTCAGCGGAAGCAACCTTTGCACCTAGCAACGTTGCCATGTCGTTTATTTCCAAGCACTACACAATGTTGCCATGTCCCCATCAAGAAACTCAATTTCTAGTAGTGTGGCTTCATCCGATTCTCTATTTCTGATCAAAAGCTGTAGAGAATTAAGAACGTTTCTTAATTTTGTATTTCAGAAAATAAACATGCGGAAGGCGGGGATCGAACCCCCGGCAGCTAAAAGTTCCGAACTCCACTGTCAGCACCTAGACCTCTCGGCCTTTCCTCATTTGGGCATTCGTGCTGTATCATATGATATTAAGGTTGTTACCACTAACTTGGCAGCTAATTTCAGTGCAAGGCGGAAAGTTCGTTAGCACCTTTAGAAATGGTGTAAAAATTTGTTGTTGTTTTTTTTTTCCCCTAGGTACTCCCTTTCATTAATTTAGAGGAATACGAAAAGAAAATAGTTCTATAACAATCACAAGTATCGCAGTGTTCAGTGTGGAGTTTAAGTCCATTTGGTTTATTTTTATTAATGACAAACAAAAGAAATGGAATAGCTAATATCAATAATTAATTTATATTTATTACCAACACAGAATATATGCCTATCTTCAAGAACAGGAACGTGTTTAAGACATTACCTATCTTCAAGAAGGTTTTTAAAAAGGATCATGTATTAAACATTTATTTTATTGAATATTTCTAGCACTAAAAGGTACTTCTAATGTAAGAGTCTCATTTGGTTTTGGTCTTCTGTGCAAATAAAGTGATTATCACTGCACAAAGTTTTATTTTTTGACGTCCCATAAAATGTAGCACCAAAAATCGCTTTGATTTCACTTGCACACAGAAAATGTTTAAGTGCTTTATATTTTGAGTTAAGGTTTTTAAATCATCATGCTCTGAAAGATTATTTTCATTAAATTTCCTAAAACTGTTAGAAGCCACTGCCTTAACAGAGGTGCTCTGCTATTTTTCACACGAGCCTTAAAGTTTCGGCCAGCCTAAATATTAACAGCTACAGAAATAACCTTCATTATCTCATAGGTGTATAACGATCAGATTCATCAGTCCTACTTACAAAACACCTGTTCGAAACTAATATATAGTCTTTAACTTTTGCCTTAACTCTTGCATTAGATATAATAATAGTGATGATTTTCGGTTTTAATAATTACTTATACCAAATAACAACTCATATGTAAAGATGAATGACTCATTATGGGAGTTAGAATTAAATAAATTCAGACATAATTGAAACCCCGAAAGGAAGATAAAGTTACCGATTCCTTGCAAACAACATTTAATTTTAATCTCCAGTTTACAATGTAGATATCTACTCCTACGCAACGTGGAGGGTTTGATTACCAAGTTAATTTTAATGAACTATAATACCTATCAGATAATATCACATCTTATGTTCAGATATCATGTAAGTCATCACAACTGCTACGAGCTTTCCGCCTTGCACTGAAATTAGCTGCCAAGTTAGTGGTAATAACCTTAATATCATATGATACAGCACGAATGCCCAAGTGAGGAAAGGCCGAGAGGTCTAGGTGAGAAACGCATGGTCTAACCACTCTACTACGGTATAGCATATAATCGCTCGGGTGTCTGCGCATATTCAGTAGCTGGGACTCAGTATGAAAAGCAGGAATAGGACGAAGCTAACGGCACGTTTTCTGAAACACCATTGTAAACCAGTCGCATAAACAATTTGGACTTCAACAAATGCATCTCCATTTCGAGAGTCTGCTCATCTTGGGGGAGGTTCTACATATAATTCTTGTTTCTCTTTTAAGTTATGAATATAATGCATATTGATTTTCATTGTTGAACTACATAAACATGAAACGCTCAATACAAATCGACAGTCAAGTGTTCTCTGACAGGCAGATCCGAATGGGACTGCTGACGCTCAGGTTCACTAGAAAGTGAAAGTGTGAAAGACAGTCGAACCAACTGCAGTTCAGAAGTGCGAATATTTAAGGTGTCTTAGGTTCAATCCACAGTAAATTTGTAATGAAAAGCAGAGCGACATGACAAAGTAAGACATTAAGATATAGGTATATTTGACGTTTGCAATCTTAACGGAGCTTGGGTAGGTACATATTTGTGGCTAGAAGTTTCAATTTGGCCGTTCCCGCTCTCGGCCACAGCACACTGTATTGCTTTCATTTAATGCTAATGAATTGGGTACATGGTCAAAAACTCTTAACTAGTATGTCCCTAATTTGAAAAGCACGTTTTTTCTGTATAAAATAGGCATAGATTATGTATGTTTCTATGTAATGTTATATAAAATTGAACATTAGCAGAACCCGGATTTGTATGCAAAATGCATAGAGTTTTTGAATTGTCCAAATGTATGCATTAGCAGTATTCTTTACCATTCTCATCTTTAAGAGGTCATAGTGCAGTTTTAAAATGCATATAATTGCATATTTAGGGAAAAACTGATTTTGCATGCATATTTATTAAAATTGAACAGGTAATGACATATTTTTCTGTTCTAGCCTAAATAAAAATTCTAGTTGGCTCACATATAGGATAGTTTTTTTGTTTTCTTGAAGTGACGACTAGTGACTGTAGTTGTGCGATTTCGTTGTATGAGCTAATTGTTACAACAGAGGCTGGTGTTCCCCTTCTTCATAGTGTGATGATGTCATCTGAGGTACGACGTACGATCATATCTGCCGGATGTATTTGGCTACGTTACGTTACCTTACGATTGCAGCTGCAATCACAGTTCAGAAGTAAGAGTACGAAGTGAAAAGCACTTTGTTTCGTTATGCCACCGGTAAAATTGTCACGTTCGACTTAGTTACATAAATATGTTACGGAGTTCGGGAGTGATAACTTTAGTAAGTATTATTTTGTTCAGCATGTGAACGAAGTACTGCTTCTGACAAAAAGTTCCAAGTAGTACATCATCTGAACATTGTGAAGCACAAACAAGATGCAGCTAGAAAATCTGCTTTACGTTAAAAATTTTTAAGTACACCATTTAGTGACCAGGTCAACGTCCCCGGACGTTCACGTGACTCATTGGCCAAGGAATTGTGTTCAGCATTTATAAGTGCAAACATCCCTCTTTGGAAAATAAATAATATCCATCTTAAAGCTTTTTAGAAAAGCACACCAATAAAAGAGTGCCTTACGAATCTACCCTTGGCAAAACGTGTGTGCGTGAAACCAAGAAGTAAAACTTACCTGTTAAATCTTGAGATATTAGAAAGGGTAAACCATTCCACAATTGTAAAATTCTTCAACGATTTCCTAGCCTTTTTGTAGTCAGATGGTATAAAATACGACAGTGTTCTGTTATTTCTTATAGATGTCGCTCCATACATTGTAAAAGCAGCAAATGCATTAAAATCTCTCTATCACGAACTAGTACATTTGACCTGTGCTACACCTCGTAACAGAGACTGTTAGATCACAAAATCCACAAGTTGATCGGCTTGTTTCCAACGTCAAGAAAATTTACATTGCAGCATCTGCTAGAATTTCAATTTTCAGGGAATTGGCTCCAAAGTTAGCATTACCTCCTCAGTCTACATGGTGGGTTTCCTGGTTGGAGACTGCATGTTACTATGCTAAATATTTAAATTATATGAAAAGAATAGTAGACAGTTTAGATCCGGAAGATACAGTTCTCTAAAGATAGCTCAAGAGTGCTTCAACTCAGTTGACATAGAAAATAAATTGCAGTATATATGTTGCCGCTTTTCAGTGCTACCAGAAATCATAAAGGAACTGCAGGCTGGGAATAATTTTATTCATTGTCATTTTACATTGTCCATAGTAAATCAGGTATTGTAAACACTGTCCTTCGAAACACACGGAGTTGCAAAAATTGCCTTTGATAAGTTGAATGCAGTTCTTGGTAAAAACACAGGCTATAAAACAATTTGTGAAATTGCAAAACAGCTGGCCGTGGAAACGTGTGAAGTACAAGAAGAACTCAGTAAAGAAGAGGTTTGGAGTTTCTCTCATGCACCGGTAGCATCTTGTGGGGCAGAAAGATCTTTTTTATTCTAAAAACCTTCTTTAGTGACAAACGAAGAAGCTTCACTGCAGAGAACCTTAGGATGATATTTCTCGTCTATTGCAACGGTATTATTGGACAAAGGTATACTCGCGACTCGCCAATAGGTATAACATATTCTTTCATTCTTCCTTGAGACTTAAATAGCGCAATACAAATAAGTAATAATGATAAAATGTAATAACCAATAGCTATTATTAATTAATAATAATTTATAAATTAAAGAACTAAATAATTAACAACAATGATTAATAACTTAAAGAGTTAAATAATTAGTAAATAATTGTTATTTAAATAATTAATTAATGCTTTAAATAATAATTAAATGGTGAACTTATGAGAATAGTTATTAAGCATATAATTTTTATTTTGCATATCGTTTATGTATATTTTACGAGTTTTAGTACATATTTGCATGCCTTGTTTTTGCATACAAATCCGGGCTGTGATTATTACAAATGCAAGCATTGCGGCACCTACATGTGCCATTTATACGATAACTGACACATACCACGTGTAGCATTGGCAAAGTCGCTGACTGCAAGTCGTGAGAAATGAAAATGGTCCGTTTAGGGTAAGAAGTGTTCAAGGTAGACTGCAGTATCCCCTCCCTTCTCCACCCACTGGAAGTAGCTGTATGTGCTGCTGCAACAAGCTGAGGGTCAGTGGCCTCAAGCAGTTGCACCATCCCTTGTGCAGCAGGCCGGACCACAGACATCTGTTCTTGCCGATTTCCGGACTCCGCCAACTTCAAAACACTGCCAGCCAAAAAAACGAAGGAAACCTTCCTTGTCAGTGCAAACTGGAGTTGTGCTGCTGCGGCTGCTAAAACATCAAGTTAGTCCGGCAAATTACGAAACAGTGTGGTCTGTACTCCATATGCATACAAACCGTTTGACCGAGTCATAAAGAAACGCACATTGACAATACTCAAAACAATCCTTTATCGACATTTCCAACGCCTAGTGTTTCATCGTATTGCTCCATCAAAAAGAAAAATTTACAACCAATGACTAGCTTTGTTATGCGCTTTAGGTTATATCGACAATATTCGACATCCATGCACAGCCCTAAACTCCAGGTGCGTTCCGTATTAGGTGCTAGAGAAAACAACACATTTAACTGTCTTGTCACATCTGATTTATTTCGGCAAAACACATGTATTATTTATTTTTATCTAAATCAGCCGAGCTGTTATGTTTATACTTTTCTAGAAATTAAGATTTATCTACGTACAATACAAAACATTACAAAAGGCACTTACACAAGAGACGCAAGAAGCAAATGCTGTAAATCCAAATTTATCAAAAGCCGAAAATAAAACGCATCCTATAGGTTTAAAGAAAGCATGTATAATATTTCCAAAGCTTTCTATCAACGTAAACATGAATCAATACAGTATGACAAATACTGCAGCTGTCATAAAAGAACGCCATTTACAAATGCTCGTAGAATTTCTTGTTTCTGCAATAGCCGTTGCTGCTGAAGTTCCCACTTCTCTCAATACATTTGATTCACTAGCTTGAGAAAACAAAATAAAAAAATGATTAACAACAACAAGAATAATAATAATAATAATAATAATAATAATAATAATAATAATAATAATAATAATAATAATAATAATAATAATAATAATAATAATAATAATAATAATAATAATAATAATAATAATAATAA